>CAUYQU010014397.1:0-16625 GCA_963574635.1 Cheracebus regulus | reverse complement strand
AAAAAATTTTATTTTTCCTTCACTTATGAAGCTTAGTTTGGCCGGATATGAAATTCTAGGTTGAAAGTTCTTTTCTTTAAGGATGTTGAATGTTGGCCCCCACTCTCTTCTGGCTTGCAGGGTTTCTGCTGAGAGATCTGCTGTGAATCTGATGGGCTTCCCTTTGTGGGTAATCTGAACCTTCTCTCTGGCTGCCCTTAACATTTTCTCCTTCATTTCAACCCTGGTGAATGTGACAATTATGTGCCTTGGGGTTGCTCTTCTTGAGGAATATCTTTGTGGTGTTCTCTGTATTTCCTGGACTTGAATGTTGGCCTGCCTTGCTAGATTGGGGAAGTTTTTCTGGATAATATCCTGAAGAATGTTTTCCAGCTTGGATTCCTTCTCTCCGTCACATTCAGGTATACCGATCAAAGGTCGATTAGGTCTTTTCACAAAATCCCATATTTCTTGGAGGCTTGTTTATTTCTTTTCACTCTTTTTTCTCTAATCTTGCCTTCTTGTTTTATCTCATTGAGTCGATATTCAATTTCTGATATCCTTTCTTCTGCTTGAGCAGTTCAGCTATTGAAACTTGTGTATGCTTCGCGAAGTTCTCCTGCTGTATTTTTCAGCTCTGTCAAGTTGTTTATATTCTTCGCTAAGCTGTTTATTCTAGTTAGCATCTCATTTAACCTTTTTTCTAGATTCTTAGTTTCTTTTCATTGGGTTAGCACATGTTCTTTTAGCTCTGAGAAGTTTGTTATTACCCACCTTCTGAAGCCTGTTTCTATCAATTCATCAGATTCATTTTCCATCCATCTTTCATCACCAGCTGGTGAGGAGTTGTGATCCCTTGGAGGAGGAGAGGTGTTCTAGTTTTTGGTGTTTTCATCATTTTTGCTCTGGTTTCTTCCCATCTTCATGGCTTTATCTCCCTGTGGTCTTTGTAGTTGGTGACTTTCAGATAGGGTCTCTGAGTGGACATCCTTTTTGTTGATGTTGAAGCTATTTCTTTCTTCTTAATTTTCCTTCTAACAGTCAGGCCCCTCTGCTGCAGGACCACTGGAGGTCCACTCCAGACCCCACTCGCCTGGGGATCACCCTCAGGGGCTGCAGAACAGCAAGGGTTGCCACTGGTTTCTTCCTCTGCTATCCTCATCCCAGAAGGGTACCCGCCTGATGTCAGCCTGAGCTCTCCTTTATGAGGTGTCTCTTTGGGTATACAGGGGTCGGGGAGTTGCTTGAGGGGATAGTCTGTCCCTTATAGGAGCTCAAGTATTGTGCTGGGAGCTCAGTTGTTCATGCAGAGCTGCTGGGCAGGGACCTTTAAGTCTGCTGCAGCTGAACTCATAACTGCCTCTTTTCCAAGGTGCTCTGTCCTAGGAAGGTTGGCTTTATTTATAAGTACCTGTCGTGCTACTGCCTTTTTTCATAGATGCCCTGCCCTGCATGGAGTAGTTTACTCACAGTCTGCCAGCAGAGGCATTGCTGAGCTGCCACAGGCTCTGCCCAGCTGCTGTGTGAACTGCCTCGGTAGTGGCAGACTGCCCCTCCCCCTACTGAGCTGGATCGTCCTGGGTCCAGCTGCGCTTGCTGCAAAACTCTCAATTCAGAACGTTTCAGATTGCTTGTTTTGTGGGGGTGGTACCTGCCAAGCCAGATCACCTGGCTCCCTGTCTCAGCCCCGTCCCTTTCAGTTGAATGGGCAGCTCTGTCTCCCAGGTGTTCCAGGCACCAGTTGAAACGGCCACCCAGACTTACAAGTTTCTGTGTGCCGATGCGGCACTGGCTGAAACCGCCACTCTGAAAACTGGCGCTTTTCGGCCCAGGAATCTCCTGGTCTATGGGCAGTGAAAACTTGTTTGGAAATGGGGTTAGCATTCAGCCTGTGCTGTTCTCACTGGGAACTGTGTTCCTGAGCTGTTCCTAATTGGCCATCTTGGATCATAATCCCCAATAAATATATTTTTTTAAATTTTATTTTGAAAAAAATGTTTAACATTCACACAAAATTAATAATAAAAATTTATTTTAAAAGATACATATATCTTTAAAATATTTATTGTTTCTTGACTTTATGAACTTTCTTCAGTTTCATTGTTTTCAGGTGTTTAGATAGCATAAATAATTTCATTGATGATCAATTTTAAAAATATATATATTTGATATTTGTCTGCTTGTCTGCCCTTTTCAAATTGCTGATTAATAACCCACCCGCAATTTCTTTGATCAATACTCATTTAGAATACCTTTAATAAATAGGCCTTCAAGCAGAAATGGACAATTGTATAAAAGTTATTTCAATTAAAATTTAAATTTTGTATAAAATTAAGCAAAGATTAAAAAAATTTTTAATACAAATTTTTTTTTCTTGAACATTCATTTTTCAGACAATGGAGAATCTTCTAGAACCACAAAAAACAGCACTGAATAGTTTCCAGTGATAGAAAGTGTTCATAGTAATTCTTATTTAAATTATTATTTCAAAACATTCGTTCATTATATTTTGAGTGCCTTGAAAAATGTCACTGGGTTTAGAAACGGTAAGGTCGAATCCAAGAACAGTTGATGCTGCCCACAAAAACTTGGAAAGCTCCTAGGGACATTCCAAATTCTTTTAACATTCTTTGCCATTAAACAAACACATTTGTTTAAATGATGCACCATATTCACATCCATTGCTGATAATAACCACATTTGTGTCTTGGAGTAACTTGATTAATGTTACCACAGTGACTAACAAAGGAATAAGGTTCTGGTGGATTATTGAAAAGGAAGAGTAGAAGGAAATGTGTTGCTGTTATTTCACCCTATCCCTGTTTGAGATTGGGATGATTAGAATCTGTCCCAAGAAGATAGCAAAGCTGGAAGCCAGAAGAGCAGAGCCAGCCAAAACCCACACAGGAGGCCAGGACTCGGCTCTGGCTTGGTGTGGATCCCACTGGCCATCTTCTTTCCTGGGAGAATTTAAGGGTTATTTTTTACTGATTAGAAAATTATAATTCCATGGAAACTGTTGGAAAGTATAATATGTTTGAATAGAAAGAGCATGATTTCTTAGTTGAACTTAAGTGGTAAAAAAAAAAAAGAAAAAAAAAAAGAGAGAGGGAAATGAAATTAATCTGAATAAATGTGATAGATCTGAAGAAACAAATAAACCCTCAGCATTTATTTTCAGAACATTCCAGTACTGTGAAGTCAGTTTTGAGTCCACTTTAGATCTTCCACAGAGTGGACTCTAAGGTGACTTAATTAATTGCTACTCCACATGGCCCTAATGACAGCAATGTTGCTTATAACAATCCTGATTTCTGATCATGTTGAACTCATTTCCCTTAGAGTTTCAAAACAACGTTCACATTTGACATATTCACATGTTTACATTATGAGAATGAAAATGTTTTAACTGCATGTAAGGTTTAAGAAATACAAAATTATGAGTTAGATGTACTATTCCAAGAATATACGTTTTCACTTGTAAAAGACTCATTGCTGGTCATTGGTTTCCAGATGATCATAGATTGATAAATGTACTCATGAAATGACAGGTATTTAAAATACAGTTCTTAGAAATTGCCTAATAGTTCTACAGGAATGTTCTGATGTATCTATAAGCTGCTGAGAACATTTTAATTTAGAGTTCTCTAATTTTGAAAAAACTTATAATTTTTTTTTTTGCTTTTCTATAAATTACATAGAAATGTATTGCCTCCTTTCCAGAATAACTCCTATAATCACTACATGTTTACAGTTTACATAGTAGAGCCAACCCTCTCCTTCACATTAAATACAGGTAAAATCAGGTTACTGAAGAGACCATGTGAAGCAGCAAGAAATTTAGATGTCTTCAGATGCAATCTGCAACTTGGGGGATGTGTTGAAGAGGGATGTGGGGAGAAGCGTGCCAAAGTCGTCTTCTTCAGATGGGAAACTACAGCCATCTGCCCTCTGGCCTGATGTTGGATGGGGGAGAAGGGGGTGTTGCATGTTGATTCTTGTGTATTTTACAGGCACCTTAAATTCAGACAATTGGTTTTTGGAGATTACCTTTCTCCTAATGTTTCATCTATATTACAGGTTTACAAGTAGCACCACACCATGAAAGCCTATTAAGTTTTCTAACTTATAATCTCTATCTTTGATAAATTCATGTTAAGTTGGAAAAAGGGAAATATATAGGACACAAGGCATCCTATATGTGGAGGCAAATTAATGATGTGGGTAATGAGTATCACCTAAGGAAGACCTGATCCAGATGGGCTTCCTGCAGCTCTGAGGCTGAGCTGGGTCTTGGTGAGCAGGAGGACATCTGATGGATACAGAGGGAGACGAGGGCATCTAAGATAAGAATGGAGCTGTGAGCATGGGCAGATGCAGGAATGGACTTGCTGCGCCCAAGGAATAGGCTACCAGATAAAATAGAGGATGCCCAGTTCAATGTGAATTTCAAATAAACAACGAACACTGGTTTAGTGTAAGTGTGCCCTACTCCATGACTGTATGAGACCTAGTGCATGGGACCTACTGATACGAAAATATTACTTGTTGTTGATTGGAAATTCACACTTAGCTGGTGGCCCTGTATTCTTATTTCCTAAATCTGGCAACTCTTCAAGGAAATCGAGAGTCAGCCAGCTTGACAGCAACAGAGGGAATGAGCAGAGGGAATAAGAAGGAAGTGCCTGGAGGAGGGTGGGTTCAGGCCGTGGTGGGACTGTGACGCTGGACTAAGGAGTCAGGAATTTAAAGACACCAGGAGCCAGTGAACATTTCTGAAAAGGGAAATGGCATGGATAAGATCTGCCTGCTGGAGGCAGAACTTGCTGGGGCAGAAATCAGGGCACTGAGGCCTCGGTTCTGATGAAAACAGAAAGAAGCCAAATGGAGACACATTTGAGAACAAATTGACCTGTTCTGTAAACTAATTGGGTATGGTTATAGGAAGAGAGAATGTGTTCCAGAGGATGTTATGTTTTATGACTTCATTCAAAGAAATGGCCCAAGAGACAGCAGCAGGTCAGGGAGTTAGAGGGATGAGGATTTTGGTTTCAAACATATGAAATTTGAGAGAATGATGGAATAGTCAAGTAGAAATAGTGAGTGAACAGCTCGGAACGGAAAACAGTTTAGGCGGGAAATGAGAACTGGAAATAAAAACAGCCAACATTTATTGAGCACTTACTCTATGTCAAGACTTTTATCTCCATTATCTTTTTTTGTTTCTGCAACCATCTATCAGCAGGTTCCATTCCAGCCACATTTTGTAGTTGAGAAAAGTGAGGTGAGAGAGGTTAAGTAATGTGTCCATGATCAATCACATCATTGATGAGAGGCAGATGGAAGATGGAACCACCGTGTGTAGGAAGCCGAAGCCCTCACAACTGCCGACTCCTTTACAGAATGTTGAGCATCTGGCCCTAGATTCACTTTCTCCATCTGCAAAGAGCTAAGGACGCCAACTGCTCATGCTAGAAGCCAATTTTTAACCAGGTTCCAGGTCTTCTATTGTTCCTAACTTTGGTGGCCCTTGTAGAATTCTCCATCTTTTGGTTACTCTTTCTGAGAAAATGGACATGATTTATACCCGGAGGTTTTCCTTATTTATTAATGTTCTAAATTGTTTTTCCCCTTAGTGGCTCATTTAAAATTTTCCCTTGGTTATCAGGTGAAATGAAGATTATAATGAAGAATCTATAACCTCATATAGTGACTTTTTTGTGTGACATGGGTGGCTAAAACATATTTATTTTACAAAAATCCCTAATACAATACAATTTTATTAACTTTCATCCTGAGGTTGGACATTAGGTCTCCAAACTAGTTTTTTGTTTTTGTTTCTGTTTTTTTTTTTTTTCTCCAAGACAGCGTCTCCTTCTGTCACCCAAGCTGGAGTGCGGTGGCACAATCTCGGCTCATTGCAGCCTCCACCTCTAGGGCTCAAGTGATCCTCAACCTCAGCCTCCCTAGGACTACAGGAATGCACCACTGCACCCACTAATTTTTGTCCTTTTTAGTAGAGACAGAGTTTCACCATGTTGGCAAAGCTGGTCTTGAACTCCTGACCTTAAGTGATTCACCTGCACCGGCCTTAAGTGATTCACTGCTGGGATTATAGGTGTAAGCCATGTAAACCAGACTCCAAACTTGTTCTTTAGTGTCTGCTATTTTGTATCCTTTGACCTGTATGTCCCCATTTCCCCTTCCCGCCTACTCCCACCCTTAGTGACAACTGTTTCATTCTGTATCTCTGTATTTGAGGGTTTAAAAATATTCCACATATAAATGAAATCGTGCAATTTTTTAAAAAAAGGTTATGCCTAAGAGAAAACCAGACGAGTGTCAACCTCCTTTCCTTGTCCCTGGCTGCCCTCTAGTGGCAATACCAGATAACAATGTTCATCCCAGAGACAGCGAGCCAGGCACTAGAAGCGAGCTCCTTAGGAACCTCTAAACAGCATTAGCAAGAGTTGACAGAATCGCCACAGAATCTTCTGTGGGCTCTTACATGGGGTGAAGGTTAGTTGTGCTAGGATATTCTGGAAAAAGACGTCATGGAATTACCTACAGCCTTACAGCTGGTTGACCTGAAAGGCATTTTGAATAGACCAGTTTTAGATTTATCTTAAACTTTATAATTATTAAAAGTATTTCACCTGTTTACCATTTTAGGCAGGCACATATATCATGTTTGGCTACTAAACTTTCAATGCACATACGTGTCTTTATTGTTAAGATTTCCTAGACCTTTGATTCTAAATATTTACTTCAAAATACACAATATAATTTTTAGTAAAAAGCGAACAGTCTATCTTTTAGGGATCTATTCTTAAAAACATCATAAATTCAGACAATAATGTATGTAAAAGAATATTCACCTATTACAACAGATACATTTTGTAACCTAAATTTAAAGGGAATTATTAAGTAATATTCCACAATATGAAATTTTACACAGCCATTAAATTACATTATAATATTTAATGGCATTGGCAACTGTTCATTGAAAATGTTAAGTGAACATTTACATTTACATTCAGTGAAGGTAAGAAGTCTACAAAATTATATATATGCTGTGACCCCATTTGCTTAAAAAATATAAATGTACACATGAAAACTAAGCACTAAAAAGTCATACACCAATGTTAACCATAGAAATTTCTGGTTGGTGGGGTAATGGTGATTTTGATTTTCTACTTTGTCTCCAGGATAATAATGTACTACTCCAGTCTAGCAATGTACTACTTTTATAATCGGGATCAAAACCCAGTATGTTTTCAAAAAATGCAGAAGTAAGTCTCTGTTCTAATTTCTTGCTGTCATGGCTGACAATATGTTTGTGCTGATTCAGTGCCATTGAAGGCCTCTCTGCCAGGTAAAGGGCTATATCCTGTTTGTGACAGCATAATCCATTGTAATGGAAAAAATTATGATGCACTGGCCTGGTCTATGGATGCACTGGCCTGGTCTATGACTTCACTGCATTCATCAGCAACAGGAAACAAAGACATGCATTTTTTTCATAATTGTTTTAGTAATAATTGACAATTGGAGGAAATGAAGGGCAAAAAACAATTATAGGCAGACAAGACAGTCAGCAAATCAAACTGGGAAATGCAGGGGAGCCAGTCTCAGCTTTATTCACACAGCGATTTCAGAACATTACAAAGATATTATTGTTTTGTTCTCAGTCTACTCCTGAAATCACTATTGTTTTTTGTTTGTGTTTGTTTTTTGTTTTTCTGACCAGCAGTTACACAATTCTTTGCTGGCAGCAGTGATCTCCAATGTGTTTTTAATTCGATAATCCAGTAATCCCACATCAGGGATTTGGAGCTGAACTTTTTATGTTTATTAGTACTTAGGATCAGTGTGAATGCCTCCCTGTGCACATAGCCAGTGAAGATGCACAGTGACATTGCTGTAACTTTTCTTGCCTCTGAATAACTGTCTGTTGCTCAAACATAGAATCTTACAAGTGTTACTTTCCACTAAATTTATAAATAGCAAATTCATGTTTCTATTTTTTAAATTGTCCCTAGTCTTCATTTTAATAGCAACGGGCAGGAGAATAAAACAACAAAAAATCAAAACAAGTGAATTAATGATTCAAGATCTAGTTTCAACGCCATGAAATGGGCACAAGTAATAATCCCTTAGATGAAATGAGGGATGTGTTATCAATTAGGAAACAGTTAAGTAAGGTAGGTATTATACTGCAGTAACATTTATTTATTTCTCCTAGTGGCCTGTGTTCATAGTTGTCGTTGGGTGCTACTTAAATTCTTTGGGCAGTTATAACCATCACTCCAAGTCATACTCTCCTCTGGCTAGCCTGATGTGGAGTAAAATTCAGCAGGAGTTCTGACTTCCAGTCGTAAAGACTACTTACTCGTCTTACTATGTATTATGGAAGACCCTATACCAGCACTGTTCTATAGATATATACACCTCTAATCCCAACAATTCAGGTGGCAGAGGCTGGAAGATCACTTCAACCCAGGTGACCAGCCTGGGCAACACAGTGCGATCCTGTCCCTACAAAAGAAAAAAAAATTACCTGAGCATGGTGGTACATGCTTGTAGTCCTTGATATTCAGGAGGCTGAGCTGGCAGGATCATTTGAGCCCAGTTGTTCAAGTCTACAGTGAGCTGTGATCACACTTGTACTCCAGCCAGGGCAACAGAGGGAGACTGTCTCTCACAAAATAAAAAAATAAATAAAAATAAAACAGGAATATAATGTGAGCCACTAATGTGACCTACATAGTTCATGTTACATTTTCTAGTGACCATGTTTTAAAAAATAAAAAGAAACAGATAAAATGAATTTCAGTATCATGGTTTAAGGAATGAGATATAGTGCCTCACACCTGCATTCCCAGTGCTTTGGGAGGCAAAGGCAGGAGGATTGCTTGAGGTCAGGATTTCAAGAGCAGCCTGGGCATCATAGTGAGACCCTGTCTCTACAAAAAAAAATTTTTTTAATTATCTGGGCGTGGTGGTGCATGCCTGTAGTCCTAGCTACTGAGAGGACTGAGGTCAGAGGATTGGTTGAGCCCCAAAGTTCGAGGATGCAGTAAACTATGATTGTACCATTGCACTCCAGCATGGGTAACAGAGCAAGACCCTTTTGAAAATAATAATCATATAGTTGATTTAACCAAATATGTTCAAGATATCATTTCAACATGCACTCAGTATAAATAACCACTAATAAAACATTTTATATTCCTTTTTGTAATAAAAGTCTTTGAAACCCAGCATGTATTTTATTGCATATCTCAACTCAGACTAGCCTCATTTCAGGTGCTCGATAGCTTCAGGTGCCTAGGGGCGACTGTATAAGACGGTGCAAATCTAAACTGAAGAGCTATGGTGCCACCCACAGCTACATAAATAATGTGAAATTTAGACTATGAGATATTGCTACCTTTTCTGTACTCAGTCATCTCCATTCTGATACATTGAGCTGAACGTTCTATATCAAGTAAAACTGAATAGTTGAATAGCAAGCCAAGCACTGGCAGTTTTTGAGATTTGGCTTATTAGAATAATTCAGCTGTTCACTTCAGCTGGGTAACTATGGATTCCCCAGTTGAGAATTACGACTATAGAAGTTTTTAAAAAAATTATCCAAATTTAAAATCTGGATTATATGGTTGTAAAAGACTTTATCATAATGTTTTCAGGTGAATTTAGGTATAGGAATAGATTCAATTACACAGCTTAAAATTGAGTTCCCAAAACCATTATAGACATTATGTACCTAATAGTGCCTACAACTTAGTACAAAGAAATAAATCTTTAGCAATTAAAACACACAGGAGCACACATGCACACACGCACATACTTTCAACATTGTGACCACTTGCTGATGTCTTTTCTGCATTTTGCATTGTCTTATTTGAAGGATAGGAAGTATGCTATAATAATCTTCTATAACTACTATGCCTTGGGGACTCTCATGCCAGTCAGCTGGGGTGATAAAGATAGTCTCTGTGTACTAAATATGGAGATACAAAAATAGAACTCGTGGAAGTGGATAAAATCAGAAGACACTGTAGGGTCTTATAGCCCCACCAATGGCAGAGACCTGGAAACGGGTCTCTGAAACCCTGGCAATGAGTTGCAGCCAACTGGAACGATCGTATTTTGGGTTCATTTCTTATTCCATGAAGGTTTGGTTATGAAGCTGGAGTTTAACCAGTCAGAAATTTCTGAAATCAAAATAAAAGTTAAAGACATATAAAATATAAATAATGACCATTCGTTGCATGATTTACAAATAGGTAATGCTCCAAAAGTTTGTTTTTAAGAATTTTCTTGGTCCTCTGAATTCACTTTACATTTTTCCCATAGAAACAAAGTTATAAATAGTGACTGCATACTGTACCTAAGATGCCACGTATCTACCATGAAATTACTACAATGTATTTATATTATTTATTCTAAATATGTATGCATGTTTAAATCATTGATAAAATCTAGTTATTGTATTATTTTTACATTAACACATTATGTCATATATTAATATGCTAATAATTCATAATATATTATTTAATCAAAACAGAAAATGTATATACTGCATCAACAAAACCAGCTTGCATTCAAAGCAACAAACACTAATAAAGAATCCAGGAAGTACCAGGTGCTATTCTAGGGTTGGGGACAAGCATAAGAGATAAATAATATTTATCTTGTTTCTTAATGTTGGAGGAAAAGCATAGTTACTAAAAAAAAAAAATGAGGAAATAGATGGATTTTTTTTTTTTAAGGGGACTGCCTTATCTAAGGCTCTTAGGCAGAGAGACCTTTTTTAGGCTTTTATGTCTAATTTTACTGTTAAACTTTGAACCTGCCTTCTCCTGAAGGATGAAGTATCTCTGCTGTTAATGGATAGCCTGTCTTTTTTTTTTTTTTTTTGGTTCCCAAATGGGGTGATTTTTTCTTTTAGGAAATTTTTTAGTTTTTTTTTTTTATTCCCAAATAGGGTGAGATTTTTCTGAAGTAATTCTTGGCTGATAAGTAGAAGAGAGGAAGGTAAAAAGAATGGTTAGGATTAAACATGTGGGAACATGAGAATTGTACATGATTGTTCAGTTCTGCTAGGAGAAAGGGTAGGGAAGAGTAGAGGACCTAGCCTTGAGAAACGATCCTCAACAGCCTCTAGGACGGGGAAAAGGAAGGGAGGGAAAGCATGCAATTAGCCTTCACATACGAATTTTCGAGTCCACTAAAGAAAATCTCTTGGTGAGTGCTATTAACTGTTGCATCCTGCAGAGACTACCACTTAAAAAAATACATCACTAGAAAATGAGAAAGGAGTGACCAAGTCAGGCATGAATAGGCCTTCAGGCAAGGTCAGGAAATCTGGGTTGAGTGTTCCCACTCATTGATTTCACAAAACAGCAAGAGAATCAGGGACCTACAAGTGAGTTGAGATTATGTACGTAACTCAAAGAACAGGAGGCTGGGCCGGGGGACGGACTGTTCTGGAATACTCTCTTATTTCTTCTGCTGGAAACTGGGGCTGTTTCTCTAGTAATGGAGGCCTTCTGACAAAGACAAAGCATGGGGTGGCTGTCCCTCATGCTCTCAAAGAGGTGCCCCAGCCTCGGAGTGTGCACATTTTTTTTTTTGACAGAGTCTCGCTTGGTCACCCAGGCTGGAGTGCCCAGTCTTGGCTCATTGCAACCTCCACCTCCTGAATTCAAGCCATTCTCCTATCTCAGCCTCCCCAGTAACTGGGATTACAGATGCGTGCCACCATGCTTGGCTAATATTTTGTATTCTTAGTAGAGATGGGGTTTTGCGTTATTAGACTTGAACTCCTGATCTCAGGTAATCTGACTGCCTTGGCCTCCCAAAATGCTGGGTTTACAGGCGAGTTTTCTATCTGAAACTGTCTCCACCCCTTCTGGTCAATGAATGCATCCTTCCTCAATGTCTTCCCTCAACTTATTTTGTTTCTAGGATATTTTCTTTTAAAACATCCATATCTCTTTGCATGGAAACTACACCCAATCTACCTGAACCTCTGGCACCCCTGTAGTTACCCATTTGGATTCTCTGATTTCACTGCCAAAATTCTCAATGAGTATTTTATCACATACCACCTTTATTTTCTCACTTCTCTTTCATATTTTAAACACGTAAAATCTGATGGTCTGTCCTCAACCCCACTGAAACTGTGATGCCAGAAACCTTCTAAATATTAAAGAGAACAACCTTTTACATTTGCCCCCTCTGATGAAGCCATCACTAGTCTTGAGTGAGTTTACCTTCTTCAGAAATACTGTAACATTTACATACTTTAATACTATATAAATACTGTTTTATATATTTAATCCCATGTCTGGTGATGTTTCTTTAATTTATTCAACTACTATTTGCCTCTATGGTTAATTTTCCAAGAGTTTCTTCTCTCAACAACCTAATTATAAATTCCTTCATTTCTGGCCCTTATTTTGTGCTTTTAAAAAAAAATCTCTCTCTGGTACACCAATGTTCATAGCAGCATTATTTCTAACAGCTTTAAGGCAGACACAACCCAAATGTCTATCAATAGATGAATAGATAAACAAAATGTGACATACCCATACAATGGGAAATTAATCAGCCACAAAAAGGAATGTTCTCATATATACTACAGTATGAATGTACCTTGAAAACATCATGCTAAGTGAAATAATCCAGACACAAAAGGACAAATATTATATGATTCCACTTATGGGAAATATCTACAACATGCAGATCCATAAAAACAGAAGGATTAGAGGTGGCTGGGGTGGGGGAGAAGGGAGAATAGAGAGTTCTTAACAGTTGTAAAGTTTCTGTTTGGTGTGATAAAAATGTTTTCCAAATGGTGATGATTGCACAACACTGTGAATTAATAGTGTAATTAATACCACTGAATAGTACACATAAAAATGGTCAAAATAGCAAATTTATGTTTATATTTTCTTACAATTTAAAAAAATAACTATATGATATAGCAAAACCCAGTGAAGTATATGGTATGTGAATTATGTTTCAATAAACTTTTTTTTTTTTTTGAGGCGGAGTCTTACTCTGTCGCCCAGGCTGGAGTGCAATGGCGTGATCTCGGCCCACCCGCACTCCAGCCTAGGTGATGAAGTGAAACTCCGTCTCAAAAAAAAGTGTGCATCCTCCGAGGGGATCTCGGCTCACTGCAACCTCCGCCTCCTGGGTTCAAGCAATTCTCCTGCCTCAGCCTCTCCAGTAGCTGGGACTACAGGCGCCTGCCACCATGTCTGGCTGATATTTTGTATTTTAGTAGAGACAGGGTTTCGTTGTGTTGCCCAGGCTGGTTGCAAACTCCTGAGCTCAGGCAATCCGCTCACTTTGAAAGCCTACCAAGGTGCTGGGGTTACAGGCATGAGCCACCACGCTCGACCTCAATAAACCTATTTTAAAGACATCCCTTTGGGAACTAGATATAACCTTACATACAATAAATGTTTAAGTAATATTTATTGTATCATTTGTTGTAATGAGATTTATTAGGACATACATTTTTATGTGGTAGAGATTAGACATGTTTTTCAAAGTATGCATACCAGATATAACATGATTACTCTTTGTTTGGGGCTTAGGTAGGTTTAGACAAAAGCCAAGTGCTGTGCAAGTGTGAATTGAGACCTTAAACAAAATTAATCATTTTTACCTCTTCTAGATTACTGGACATAAAATCAGATGTGTGACACATACCAACTTCCTGATCTTAAATTTGGTGAATAAATGAATAAAAGTATTAACAAAATATGCAAATTTGATTCATATATATATATATGCATATATGTGTTTTCTCAACCAACCTTTCATCATTACAGTCAAGACATTTTTTCAGACATCTACTTTTAAGACATAATACATTATGCTATGTAGATAACATAGAATATTGTGTAGCAATCTAGAAAAAACTGTTTTAGGAAGAATATTTGATGACATTAGAATATTTAAGAATATTTAGGCCAGGTGCAGTGGCTCATGCCTGTAATCCCAGCACTTTGGGAGGCCCAGGTGGATGGATCATGTGGTCAGGAGATTGAGACCATTCTGGCCAACATGGTGAAACTCCGTCTCTACTAAAAATACAAAAATTAGCTGAGTCTGGTGGTGTGTGCCTGTAAGCCCAGCTACTCAGGAGACTGAGTCAGAAGAATTGCTGGAACCTAGGAGGTGGAGGTTGCAGTGAGCCAAGATTGCGCCACCGTACTCCAGCCTGGCAACAGAGTGGGACTCTGTCTCAAAGAAAAAAAAAAAGAATATTTATTACAATGGAAATATGATATATAGTAAATACAAAATGCAAACTTTTGTATGTATGCCCATTATGCATTTTAGTAAAGACGAGAAAGATATTTTATTAGTTACATATTTCTGTGTAACAAATCGTTCCAAAACTAAGTAATTATTTCTTTCACAACAGTAATTATTTATTACCTCTCATGATTTCTATGGGCAAGGAATTCAGGAGAAGGTCAGATTAAGGAGTGTCATTTGTGAGGTTGTAGTCAAATGTCACTTGGGACTAGAGTTTTCAGAAGACTCAGTGGGGACTAGAGATTTACTTTTCTTTTTGTTCTTTATTTTCAACCCCCAAGCTTTATTAAGATAACAAGCTAAAATTGAATGTATTTATGATGTAACACATGATGTTTTGATATATGTATACATTATGAAAGGATCAAATCAGCTATTTAACATATTTATCACCTCAAATACTGATCATTATGTGGTGAGAACATTTAGGATATACCCTCTTAGCAATTTTCAAGTATGCAATACAATATTATTAGTTATATTCACCATGTTGTACAATAGAACTCATACGTCTTGTCAAACTGAAATTTTGTACCCTTTAATCAAAGCCTCCTCATTGTCATCCCTCCCCAGCCACTTGCAACCCTCATTCTGCTCTAGTTTCTGAATTCAACTTTTTTAGATTCCACATAAAAATGAGATCTTGCAGAACTTGTCTTTCTGTGTCTGGGTTATTTCATTTAGCATAATATTCTCTAGGTTTATTCATGTTGTTGCAAAGTACAGAATTTTCTTATTCTTTTAGGCTAAATAGCATCCCATTGTATATACCACATTTTATTTATCCATTCATCTGTCAATGGATGCTTGGGTTGATACCACAGCTTGACTATTGTAAATAATGCCACAATGAACGTGAAGTGTAGGTCTCTCTTTGATATGCTGGTTTCATTTTCTTTGGATAAATACTCAGAAGTGGTTTTGCTGAATTATATGATAGTTCTATTTTTAATCGTTTGTTTCCTTTTTAAGATGAAGTCGTTCTGTTGCCCAGGCTGGAATGCAGTGGCACAATCTTGGCTCACTGCAACTTCTGCCTCCTGGGTTCAAGTAATTCTTCTGTCTCAGCCTCCTATTTAGCTGGGATTACAGGCACATGCCCCTACCCCTGGCTAATTTTTGTATTCTTAGTAGAGACAGGGTGACCTCAGGTGATCTGCCAGCCTCAGCCTCCCAAAGTGCTGGGATCAAAGGCATGAGCCACCATGCTAGGCCTATTTTTAGTTTTTTGAGGAACCTCCATGCTGTTTTTCATAATGGCTGTACTAATTAGATTCTCACCAACAGTGTACAAGGATTTCCTTTTTGCCGCATCTTCACCAACACTTGTTCTTTTTTGTCTTTTTTGATAATAGCCATTCTAACAGGTGTGAGGTGATATTTCCTTGTAGTTTGAGTTTGCATTTCCCTGGTGATTAGTGCTGTTGAGCATTTTTTCATATACCTATTGGCCATTTGTTCAGGTTCTTTACCCATTTTAAAAATTGAGTTATTTGTTTCATTGCTATTAAGTTGCTTTGAGTTTCTTACATATTTTGGATATTGGTCCCTTATCAGATACAATATATATGGTTTGCAAATATTTTCTCCCATTCCTTAGGCTGTCTCTACATTCTGCTGATTATTTCCTTTGCTCTGCAGAAGCGTGTTTGTTTGATGCAATCCCAACTGTCTATGTTTACTTTTGTTGCCTGTGCTTTTGGAGTCAAATCCAAGAAATCATTGCTGAGACCAATGTCAAGAAGATTTTTCCCTATGTTTTCTTGTAGTAGTTTTATGGTTTCAGGTGTTAAGTTTTTAATCTATTTTGAGTTCATTTTCATATGTGACATAAGGGTTTATTGCTGCTTTCAAAGTTTTTTCTTTGTCTATTGAGAATGTGATTGGTGAAGATCTCTTTATATTTAATCTGCCTGGGGTTATTTGGGATTCATAGATCTGGATGCTCATTTGCCTCTCCAGATTTGGGAAGTTTCCTATCATTATTTTTTTACATAAGCTTTCTGCTCTTTTTTATTTCTCTGCTGCTTTTGTGAATCCCCTAATGTATTTGTTGGATTGCTTGATGTTGTCTCATAAATCCTATAGGCTTTTTTCACTCTTATTCTTTGTTGTTGTTGTTGTTGTTGTTTCTCTGGCTGAATATTTTAGATCTGTCTTTGAGCTCACTGATTCTTTTTTTTTTTTTTTTTTTTTTTTTTTTTGGTTTTTTAATGCAAATGTTGAAGCAATAAAAGTAATTTTCAGTTAAAAAAAAAAATTATTTATAACCAAAATAACATCGTTTTTATTTTTTA
>CAUYQU010014394.1:0-19776 GCA_963574635.1 Cheracebus regulus | reverse complement strand
TGTGGCTCCTCTGCCGGGAATCTCCCGGTCTGTGGGCAACAAAAATTCGTCGGAAAGTGCGGCGTCCACTCGTTCTCTGCGCTTTCACTGGGAGCTACATTCCTGAGCTGTTGCTAATCGGCCATCTTGGATCTCTCTCTTCTCCTCTGCTGTTTTTTAAGTTGCACATTCTAATATTGTGCTATAACATCCCCCAGCTCACACCCATAATCACAGAACCTTGTCACCACTCCATTTTTCCCCATTACAGGCATGTTCTTCACACATTCCCGTCAGCTTCACTTCCAGCCACCCCACCTCTGCCATAATGGCCATGTCAGGAACTCTCATCCTGGCTTGTTGGGGGCCCCATGGTTTGATTTCCTCACTCCTCATTCTCAGATGGCTTCTTCTGGCCTTGTTTTCCTCTTTACTTGAATAATTCCTCCAAGACTGTTTTCTCTTGGCTCTTCCTCTAGAACAAGGATGTTTATCTTCTTGTTTAAGAAGCCCTTGTGCCTGTTTCCCTGTAGGTTCTTGGATGTTTATGTTTAACACAATGCAGTATGAAGATGTGGAAGGGTTTTGTGTAAGTTTGGCCTCATCCAAATTCTGCCTTCATTGTCTATGCTGTGACTCCGGGCCCAGGAGACAACCCCTTTTCTGTATAAGAGCTTGTCCTGGAAGCATCTGTCCTGAGAGCACCCGATGGCACAATAGGGAGCTGAGAGCAACTGAGTCAAGAGAGACAATGGCCAGCCCCTCCCAGGAGTCCTGTCTCGGGCAGATGCTGGCCCACTGAGTTACAGGCCAGAGGCTGTCATGGGCATCTTCTCCAAGCTGCTGTGGGCAAGTGTTGCCAGAGGAGTGTGGTGTTGGATGACCCTGAGCT
The DNA here is from genome assembly GCA_963574635.1 of Cheracebus regulus. NCBI lineage: Eukaryota > Metazoa > Chordata > Mammalia > Primates > Pitheciidae > Cheracebus > Cheracebus regulus. The sequence continues at coordinate 18,905 of CAUYQU010014394.1, read as the reverse complement.
GCTGCACAGCCTGAGGTGTTCATGTCTGACAGACTGAGGGCCACGTACTGCACAGCCTGAGGTGTCATCTCTACCAGACCGAAGGCCAGGCCCAGGGCAGCTCCCTTATCCCCTGCCGCAACAAGGCCCCATTTGTTCCGCAAACCGACTCCATGCACCCATCCTTGCAGGCCCCTGAGTATGCTGAGCACCAGGCCCGGTGAGCACTGGTCTGTCTGTGCTGCAGCCACGCACCTGCCTAGGGACTTCCTCCTCACCTTTAGGCAGGGGTGGCCTCTTTCTGCGCCTCATGCCATCACACCCCACATGCTGTGAGGCTGAAGTCAAGCGTGGAAGCTGCAGAGAAGGCGTGGAGAGCGACGAGCCCTGCAGCAAGGTCTGAAGGAAACTCACTCCAAGGCAGTGTCCTTGTCCAGCCCCAGGCATGTGCTGCAGGCCTTGGGGCCCTTTGCCACTTCTTCCAAGGGAACCACAAACAGCCCTGGGGTCCAGAGGGTTATTGGCCAGATCTCCAGAGAGTGACTCCAGGGTCCTGGTCTCCAAGGGAGAAGAGGGGTTGGGAGAGGCCTTTGGTCTGGCAGGTGACCCATGCTCTTCCTCAGAAGGTCGGGCACCTGGTGTGTGTGCCTGGCTCATGCAGTTCCCACTGGTCCATACTCCCTGGAGGAGAGCATGGACTCTTTCCCAGCTGCCTTCCAACCATGATGCACAGAGGAGCAGGCCCGAGATGCAGGTCACAGCCAAAGCAAGTGGCAGGTGGTGCTGCTTCCCAGGGGACATTGCTGTGACCTGCTGTTCTGTGGCTCTGAGATGCTCAGGGTACCCACCTGGAGCTGTGAGCTGGCCTGGGAGGGCCCATGGGCTCTTTTGAAAGTTCCCTTTTCTTGAATTTTACATAGAATCTTCCTATGTCCACTCTCCAGTACTCTTTTCTGCTGTCCCCAGACAGTGCCAGCAGAGGCCACATGCTGTCCAAATATGGCCACAGGCACTCAGTGCAGGGTTCTGGCCTGAGGTGGCATGAGGCCAGCATCTTTCACTTTATTATGGGGAAACCAGTTCTCATGCTTCCAAAACAGCTAAGACAGCTGCCACTTCCTGTCACCCAAGACTGGCCTCTGTACCTCACTTTTGTTCTGGGGCTTCAGTGTCTTCTTCCTACTTAAGCATCTCTGTCCTCCAAAATGAGGGTGAGGAGGGATCCGCCCAGCTCCCAGCCTACTGTTCTGGCCACTGCCCATCTTGGTTCTCACTGTCCCAACCTCCCAGCTGGCTTCCCTGGCACCTACTGGCCTATAGCCACCTTAGCTTGGGTCTCTTTGCCCATCTGTTTCTTGTGGCTAAGCACAGGTGGGACCTGGAGAGGTACAAGCTGAGGAGGAAGGCAGGTACATCTCTGGGTTCCTTTCACCCAGTTGAGGCCTTTCACGATGCAGACCCCAGGCAGGGACAAACCCACCTCTGAAGCCCCTGTGCCCACCATGCATTTCCTCTAAATTCCATTCCTTGGGCCCCCAGCCTGCACACAACCTCCCAGTGGACCTTCCCTCTCATGGGCCAGGATGAGGACCACATGTGGCAACCCTGAGAGAGGCTGCAGGAGATGGGCCTGATGCTCCACCAGTGCTGTTCGGGAAGGAGTGACTCTGGCGCTGAGAGAAGAGAGAAGATGCTGTCATGGTAAGGAGGTGTCAGTCTGTGGTCAGTGCATGGAGGTGGAGGCCCCAGGTCCCACCCTACCCTGCTCCAAAGGCCAAGCAGGCGGTACCCAAAGAATCTGGGGGTTTCCCTCTGCCCCTGCCTCACCTGGCTGAGTGGCTGAGTCAGACTGGACAGTACTGCCCAGAGCCCTGGTGCCTGCAGCACAGGTTGGGAGGAGCACCCCACATCCTCTTATGCATCTGCTCAGCTGGAGACTCCGGACTCCATTTGTCAGCAAGACAGGCAGGGCAGCTAGACAGAGCAGGCCCAGGGCCCACACTGGCAAGGACGTCTTCCTCTGGAGGAGCTGTAGGAACTGTATCATCCGGGGCACCCTCCCCTGACTCTCCATTGCTGGGAAGGCCCTGTCCAAGCTTCTGCTCTCCTGCTGTGTCAGCTCAGGGGTGAGTGGCATCCAACAGTCCCACAGAGACAGCCCCAGGGCCACTGTGGGCTGCAGTAATCCCCAGAGCTGAGCTCCATGAGCTGTGGGTGGGGCGCCTCCTTTAGGAAGACACATCGGCAGGTGAGGGTTGATGTGGGCTGGGAAGACCCAGGCGGGTCAGTTGATGTGAGCCCCAGCGGTTTGAGAGCCCTGGGAAAGTACTCGTGGCTTCTGGAAACTGACATCAGGGGAGCCAATTTATGCTTCTGATCCCTGTCCACAGCTGGTGCTGCACTGAAGGCTTGGGTGCTATCCCAGCAGTGGTCTGAAAGAAGCCTTATTCCCAAGGACCTCAGATTAGCATTCCCACGAAAGGAATCTGGGGTCACAGGGGGTCATGTCTTGGGCAGCCAGCTTGACATATCCAGCTTCGTGCCCCTTGGCCACTTCCCTACCACAGTCCCTCAGGGAGAGCTCAGCAGGAAGAGCTCTTTCATTAGTTTCCGTTTTCATTTGTGTTCCCTTCTGTTTACATTATTTGGGTTTGTTCTGTTGTAGGTTTTCCCCCCATCTTTTTTTTTTTTGAGATAGGGTCTCATTTTTTAAAATTGGATTATTTTTCTGTATCTTGACTAACTGAAGATCCTTGTAGATTTGAGCTATTAGAAGTTGGTCAGATGCATAGCGTGGGAACATTTTCTCCCATCACGTAGGCTGTGTGTTTACTGTGTTGGCAGTTTCTTTTCTGTGCCCCAGCTCCGTGGAATATTAGGCCAACTTGCATGTTTCCATGTTTCTTGTAATTGCTTTTGGGGGCTCAGCCATATAAATACTTTGGGAAAGCCCATGTGGAGAAGGTTATTTTCCAGGTTTTCTTACAGGATTTTTGTAGTTTGAGGTCTTCCATTGAAATCTTTCATTCCTCTTGAGTTAATTTTTGTATGGTGACAGACAGGGCTCCAGTGTTATTTGAGGTGCTTTAGGTAACCAGGGTTGTGGAGAACCTATTCTTTTACCTGTTAGTCAGTTTTATTTGTCCTTACCCAAAATGATGTTTAAGGTTCTTTGCCCAATTTTGATTGGATTATTTGTTGTATATGTGTGTGTGTGTGTGTGTGTGTGTTTAGTAGTCTTTGTTTCTGGTAAATATTCAGTATGAACCTCCCTCAGATATGTGATCACTATCATTTTCTCCCAGTTTATAGGGGGCTGCTGTTTTACTTCATGTTACAGAAATTCTTATGAAGAAGCTCTTCAGTTTTTTGTGTTCCAACAAATTTATTTCTCTTTCTGTTGGTAGTAATGTTTTGTCCAATCAAGAGAAAAATTAATTTCTGATTCATTCCTGTGGCAGTGAGTGTTTTTGTTCTGTTTCCTTCATCTTCCTTCCTATTTGTACCTGTGAACCTAGGTTCAGGTTTTCCAAAAGTAATGCTTGCCTTAAGTTTTCTCACGGAATTTTCATACTTGCAAGGTCCTGTTTTGATTTTGAAATAATTTTGAATGGGATTTTTGTGTAGCATGAAACACAAAGGTTTTATTTCATTCTTTTGTTTATGGATTTCTAGTTTTCTCAAAATCATTTACTGAATGGCCTAGCCATCTCCCATTTTGTGTTTTGGGGGCTCTTTGGAGAAATGTGTTGACTGTACATTCAGATTCATTCCTTGGCTGCCTAATTGTGTCCATCAGCATATGGTTCTATTTTTATGACTCTCCTGTATTATTTAGATAACTATAGCTTTTCAATGTAATTTGAAATTGGGAAGAGTGAGGCCTCCAGCTGCATTTATATTTCTGGGAACTGCTTTGGATCTTCAGCGTCTTTTATGGTTCTGTGTGTATTTTAGTATTGCTTATTTGTAATTTTAAAATTTGTCTTGCAATACATATCCAAAATTAGGCTAGAGTGCTGGAGACCCAGTCACACCACTGGTCTAGCCAGAGTCATGCTGCTGTAGCCCTCCAGGTGGATATGGGCAGATGTCAGTGAGGCTCCAGGGATGTGGAGGTGCAGGGCTGTTAGGCCCCTCGGCAAGAGGCAGACCTCCTAAGGCTGGGCTCTCAAAATAGCACTGTGCTGCAGCTGGCTGGGTCTCAAGTGTGCGTGTGGGACCCAGCATGAACTCCCTATCTGGAGCCATGTCATTGCGCGGACAGTTATAGGCAGCTCTCTATGCTGTCTCAGGGCCCACGAGGGTTGAGGGGCTCTCCCATGGCTAGGATTGCAGGAATCTGTGGTGGGAATGTGGACTCCTGGGGATCTCTCACTTACCTTTTCCCCTGCACTGGGGAGCTCATCGGGTCTTGGTTTTCTTCTCTTCTGTGCCTCAGATGTTTCCTATCCCTTCCCTGCTGAATGCCAGTGTTCTCTGTTAGATGCCCTATTTGACGTGTGATTATCTACTGTATTTGCTGTTTTGCTCCTTCTTTATGGAGGAAACAAATGTCAGGTACCTCTAGTCAGCCACCTTGAAGCTCTCCTCCAAATGTTATTTTTTTCTTTCTCTTCCGCGTTTAAAAATTGGGCGCTGTTCTTTTTATTCTGGATAGAACTCCTTTGCTAGATGTGCACACTGTAAGTATTTTGTTATTTTATGGGTTGTTTGGTCATTTCCATAAAGATGACTTTTGTTAGCTAGAAATTTTTAATTTTGATGTAGTCCAGTATATTACTTTTTTCTCTTATGATTGGTAATTTTTGTGTCCTCTCTATGAAAACATGGTGTATTCCAAGGACACACACACTGAGGTGAAGGTTGCTTCATAGGAGAAGTCACTGTTGTGTAGATGAAGAGGTTACTAGGTGAGGCAGAGTTGGAAAAGGCATTCTTTTCAAATGGAAATTTCTGGAAACTTCAGAAAGCAAGTATGTGGTAGGGCAATTTGCCTGGTGTTCAGCCTGTTCTCACACTGCTAATAAAGACATACCCAAGACTGTGTAATTTATAAAGGAAATAGGTTTAATTGACTCACAGTTCAGCATGGCTGGGAAGAGCTCAAGAAACAATTATGGTGGAAGGGGAAACAAATAGCAAGGAAAAGTGCAGAGTGAAGGTGGGGGGAACCCCTTATAAAACCACTTGATCCTGGCCGGGTGGGGTGGCTCACACCTGTAATCCCAGCCCTTTGGGAGGCTAAGGTGGGCAGATCACAATGAGGTCAGGAGTTCGAGTCCAGCCTAACCAACATGGTAAAACCTCGTCTCTACTAAAAATACAAAAATCAGCCAGGCATGGCGGGTGCCTGCTACTCAGGAGGCTGAGGCAGGAGAATCACTTGAACCCAGGAGGTGGAAGTTTTGGTGAGCTGCGAGTGCGCCATTGCACTCCAGCCTGAGCGAAAGAGCAAGACTTCGTCTAAGGAAAAAAAAAAAACAGATCCCATGAGAACTCACTATCATGAGAACACTACCCCCATGATTCAATTACTTCCCACTGGGTCTCTCCCTCAAAAAATGGCGATTATGGAACTACGATTAAAAATGAGATTTGGGTGGGGATACAGCCAAACCATATAATTCCACATCTGGCCCCTCCCAAATCTCATGTCCTCACATTTAGAAACATGCCCTTCCAACCGTCCCCCAAAGTCTTAACTCATTCCAGCATTATCTCAAAAGTCCAAATCCAAAGTCTCATCTGAGATGAGGCAAGTCCCTTCTGCTTATGAGCCTGTAAAATCAAAAGCAAATTAGTTACTTTCTAGATAGACTGGCGGAACAGGCATTGGGTAAATATAGCCATTCCAAATGAGAGAAATTGGCCAAAATAAAGAACTACAGGCCCCATGCAAGTCTGAAATTCAGTAGAGCAGTCATTAAACCTTGAGGTTCCAAAATGCTCTTCTTTGACTCCATGTCTCACATCCAGGTCACACTGATGCAAGAGGTAGATTCTCATGGCCTTGGGCAGCTCCACTCCTGTGGGTTTGCAGGGTACAGCCCCGCTCCTGACTGCTTTCATGGGCTGGTGTTGAGTGTCTTAAGCTTTTCCAGGTGCATAGTGCAAGCTGTTGGTGGATCTATCATTCTGGGATCTGGAGGATGGTGGCCCTCTTCTCACACCTCTGGTAGGCAGTGTCCCAGTGTGGGCTCCCACCTCACATTTCCCTTCCACACTGCCCTAGCAGAGGTTCTCCATGAGGGCTCTGCCCCTGCAGCACACCAGGTTAAAAACAAATAACCAGGTCATTCTGTTTTTAAGGCTTCACATGTAAGTGAGATCCTGTAGCATTTGTCTTTCTGTGTCTGGCTTATTTCACTTAGCATAATGTCCTGCAGCTTCATCCACATTGTTGCAAGTGACAGGATTTCCTTCTTTTTTATGGCTGAATAGTATTCCATTATGTATATACACCACATTTTCATTATCATTCATCCATCACAGCACACTAAGGTTGTTTCAATATTTTAGCTATTGTGAATAGTGCTGCAATGAAAAGTTGAACTCATAGAAGCAGAGAGTAGATGATGGTTGCCTGGGGTGTAGGGGTGGGGTAAGTAGAGACGTATTAGTCAAAGAATACAAACTTTCACTCATAAGATGAATATATTCTGAGGGTCTAAAGGACAGCATGGTGACTATAGCTAATAATACTGTATTGTGTGCTTGAAAGTTGCTAAGAGTCTATCACTTGTTCTCACCACACAAACAGAAAAGGTAACCATGTGAGGTGGTAGATGTTAGTTAACTCAGTTGTGGTTATTGTTTCGGAATGTATACATATATCAAATCATCACGTTGTACATCCTAAATATAAACAATGTTCATTTGTTAACTATACCTCAGTAAAGCCGGAAAAATAGAATTTAGACCTGTGTGTCTTGTTTACACACTTACGGGTCACTTTATAGTTTTATAAATTACCAACTCTTTGTAATGACATAAAGGTAGAACAAAAAATATCAAGTCTATAGTCATCTCATTGGATAAAATTACCAACTACTCATTTTTTTTTTGCCACACACATACTATAAAATGAAAATTATCCTTTGCTTCACTAAAATTATCCTTTGCTTCATTACTAAGAATTATTCATGATTCTCATGGCTTGGATAGAGTTCAGGCATAGTAGCCATGCATAAAGACCACCACAGCCAGAAGGAGGATGGCGTTGATATTTACTACTGTCCTCCACAAGGGCCTCTCAGATGTGTCTGTGAGCTTCTTGCTCAGGGCTTCCTCCTCCTCCTTGGTTAGCTTGGGTTCCTTCTGCAAACCACAGAACAAGTCATAAGCCTTCTTGAGGCATCCACGTGATTGCTCAGGATAATCTGGAACAAAGATAAGAAATGATCGCACAAGATCTAGATCACAAAGGAACTAGAAATCCTTGTCAATGTAGTACAGATGACTGTAAAAAATTATTACAATCACCTGGAAGTGTTAGGGGAATCCCTGAGAAAATGTAGATAAATTTAATTATTTAAAACAGGCAACTTTTTTATGGCATAAAGTTCAGTAAGCAAAGTAAAAACAAATGACAAAATGGGGGAAACATTTGCATATTCTATTACAAAGTGTTTAATATCTCTAATATATAGTGGGTTTCTAAAAATAGATAAGAAAAGGCTCTCAGCACCCCATGTCAGCATATTAAAGAGCTGAATAAACAGCTGAAAGGAAAAAAAAGACACATGGTTCTCAAACTCAATCAAAAAGAGAAATTTAAATTAAACCTATGCTACTATCTCTCAGTGGCAAAAATTCAGAGGTTTCACAACATACTATGTTAGTGAGTTTGCATGGAAACAGGCACTCTTCTATATTGTTGCTAGAAAAGCAAGTTCCCTATGGAGGGGAATTAGCATATTGCAAAACTGTATAGGCATGAACCCTTTTACCATCAACCAAACTCCACAAAATCTGTCCCCAGCTTATACTGGCAAAAATACAAGGAGACTTATGTATATTGCTATCTGTTACAGCACTGGAAAATTTAATACTTCTAAACTCAAATGTTTATAAAAATCATAAAATAAGACACTTAAAAATAAATGATAATGAAAATTATACAAATTAAAAGCTGTGATATTCAAAACAGTATTACTTTGAGGGAAATGTGTGTGGCTTTAATTTTTTATATTAGAAAAGAACAAAGAAAAAAATCAAATTTCCAGATTTAATTGAAATGAATGAGTTAATATCCAACTTGATAAATGAAGAGAATAAACCCAAATAATATAAATGGAAGGGAATACAAATAAAAACAGAAGGGATGAAATAGAAAAGAAGAATAGAGAGAAATGACAAACTCAGAAGTTCGTTCTTTGGAGAAAAGACAAATATTTAGTAAGATTTATTAAGAAAAAAGAGAAATCACAAAATATACTAAGGATTAAAAGGATAACACAACTATAGAAGCAGCATAGATGGGTAAGTGAACACTATGATAACTTTATGCCAATATGTTTAAAATGTGCACTAGATGGACACAATCCTAGAATAATATATAATCCTCCAAAACCGATTAATGAAGAAATGAAAACTCTAAATAGTTCTATAAATTTGATAATTAAGTATGCCCCCCCCAACACACACACACACACGCACACAGACAGAGAGAGAGAGCGCCCTAATGGTATTATTGGCAAAATACAATGGCAACATTATTTCAATCTTATTGAAATATTTTCATGAAATTTAAAAATGGGCTAATTTCTGATTCATTCTGTGATAACTCTGTGATCTTAATACCAAAACCAAAGACTTAGTACAAAACCAGAAAATGATAGACCAGTCATACTCAGGAACGCTAATATAAAAAATCATAAGGAACAGAAGGCACTGACTCTTCCTTTGCTTTGAAGACACCAAACCCAAACAGACAAAAGAATTGTTGTTTAGTTTAAAGCAACATACTATCAAGTGCTAAACCTTCTCTGTGGTTGAAAAAGTACTAGGTGATCAAAGAGTCATGGGGATGAATGATGGAGAAATTTTCACGAAGGAAGTGAGATTAGAACTTAGTTTTAAAGAATAAGCATTTTTTCTTCTCTTAGAAAGGAGATAGAAATATTCTAAGAAGGTTGGCGCATGTGGGGAAAAGTGAAGAAACCTGCCTGCCTGGAATGGAGGATATGTTAGAGCAAATATTGAGAAATAAAGTTGGAAAGAAGGTAGGGCTCGATGCTTAGTTACCATCAATCAAGATTGAACGCTTATGTAACTAGGAACAGGTGAGTTTGTAACTGATTGCCATTTCAGTAACTATGGATGGATGATGGGTAGACAGACCAATGGAGAGGCAGATGAATAGATGGATTTAATATGTTGTCTTGGTTGTTAGAAAGGTAAAAATTTAAAGTTTCAGTTTGTCATAAATCTGACAGCCTTTTCAGAAGCTAAATTTAATGACAGTAAAAGAAAACCGTTAAGCATGTGCAGAGTTCCTACATGGAAACCAAATGTAAACCAGATACTACCTTCATCAACACCATCCTCTGTTTCTTTCTGACTTTTCTCTTCTGCATCTATATCGATTCGTTCCTCTGTACTGTTGCGAAGAGCCCAGCACAGGCGGTACAGCTGGACAGAAACCATGCAAAAGTACATTAGTAATTGGCAGATGTTTACAATAATATTCTGGAGTGGTACCTCTGTGTATTGTCTGGTTTTTAAAAAAATCAAAACACGCAGGAGAATATAGATCACAAAGAAAAGGCCGCCTACCACACTCACTCACCAAAACACACTAACCATTTTAAATTATTTGTTTTTAATTCTTCTGGTTGCTATTCAGAACCTCAAATGATATACTTAAAAATACCTACTTCTAGATTTATAATTTAAACAAAGTTGAAGATGTAGCAGACCTACACTATACCCCAGCTTCACTCATTGTCCTTAACATACAACTGTTATTAGCTACGTTGTTATTTCCTTCAGTTTATCTAGTGGTTGCTTTTATAACTTTCAAACTATCTGTTTAAATTGTTTTTCTGGATCCATCATATTTGGCTAGTATCTATATACTATTCTTGAATTCCAGATGGAATTAGTACCCTTACACACCCCTTTTCCTAACCCATCTCCAAACTTCTGTCAGCTGTACCATTATTTTTAACTATTATGCTTTATATAAATTTTATTATTTTCTGTATATATATTAAGATTTCCATGCTCAGTCTGTATGTTGATTTAAAAATTTGAAAATAGGCCATGTGCAGTGGCTCACGCCTGTAATCCCAGCACTTTGGGAGGCCGAGGCAGGTGGATCATGAGGTCAAGAGATTGAGACCATCCTGGCCAACATAGTGAAACCTCGTCTCCACTAAAATACAAAAATTAGCTGGGCATGGTGGTATGCGCCTGTAGTCCCAGCTACTCAGGAGGCTGAGGCAGGAGAATTGCTTGAACCCAGGAGGCGGAGGTTGCAATGAGCTGAGATCGCACCACTGCACTCCAGCCTGGCGCCTGGTGACAGAGCAAGACTCTGTCTCAAAAAAAAAATTTTTCAGTTGAATTGATGCTGTATGTATCAATTGGACACAACAATTAAATACCAGCCCTGGGTCATTCTAAGGAAATTGCTGCAAGTATCTTGTTTTTTTTCTTCGAAATGGAGTTTCTATCTTGTTGCCCAGCTGGAGTGCAATGGCGTGATCTCGGCTCACTGCAACCTCCGCCTCCTGGACTCAAGCAATTCTCCTGCCTCAGCCTCCCAAGCAGATGAGATTACAGGCGACTGCCACCACACCCGGCTAATTTTTTATTTTTAGTAGAGTCAAGGTTTCACTATGTTGGCCAGGCTGGTCTCAAACTCCTGACCTCAGGTGATCCACCAGCCTCAGCCTCCCAAAGTGCTGGGATGACTGGTGTGAGACACTGCAGCCGGCCTATTCAATGGGTTTTAAACATTTATAATCTATCATTCTAATTCATGCCTCATTTTAATTTGGCTCATGACTTTCTTGTACAAATTTACCAGAATTTGTAATTGGTTTTATTGACATAATATATGCCTTCACCTCCTAAGATTCCTAATCATATCTTCATAAGCGCTTATTCACAGGATTTCTTATATTAGATCCACTTTCTTTGTTAAAAACTCTATTCTTGGGAGTTCTTCAATTTCTGTTTAACTTGCATTGAGTAATTTCTAGTTTTGCTGAAAGACTAGAATCCTGGGATGTCTCATTTCTGCACTTTCAGGCTAGGTTCACAACACTCTTCATGACTTTTTCTGAAATAACCATGATATTTATCAGTGCATTCTGGAAGTTACACCTCACAGCATATTAATGAAACATAAACATAAATTACAAAAATGGTCTCACTGGTCCTTCAGACAATATTTGTTTCCTAAAAATTAGCAATGAAATTGGCTATTTCCATTGGCAAATAAGAATTTAACCTATATATTTATTTAAAAACTATGATATGTTTTCTAGTGTTCTTTCATCTAACTCTCAATATTCAGTGTAAATATTTAGGAATTTCTGTGATGTGCCCTTGGTAAAACATTTTGAACTGTGCTGTATTTCAGGTTTCCCATCCACACATAATCTACTAGCCACTTCTCAGGAAAATATATAAACAAGCATTGCTTCCAAAATTATGAGTGGTAAATACAAAATACATAAAAGTTACACACATTTAGCCATAAGTTCAAACAATTTAAACAGTATTAGCATATAAGTAGTATTTATGTTTTTAAAATAATTAATATTTGCTGAGCCTCTATAGTGTCTCCCCACTCCCTGAGATGCCTCTTGTTGAAAATCTTAGGTGAGTATGCCCTAAGATTTTTTTTCTATGCTTAGACAAACATCTACACGCCTACATGTGTTTTATTTCAGAAAGTGCTAATATTCATTATTATTCTGCACTTAGTTTTTTCCACTTAACCATATTATGAACATTTTTTTCAAGGCAAATAGTAGAGCTCCCTCGTGTTTCTAAACAGTTGCATAACATTTAATTGATTGTGATTATGTACTCATTCCCTTCATGATGAAATTTGGATTTTCCCCCAGTTATTTCCTATTTGAAAACTTCTGCAGAGAAAATCCTTAATACACATATTTTTCCTACTTGCACAAGTATTTGTATACAATAAGCTCCTAAAACTGAGATTGTTGATTCATAAGGTATAATAATTTAAAAACGGTTAAATACTGCCCATTTGCTCTACTATAAATAAAATCTATGTGCTCTCCAAAAGTTTTGGACTGTGGGAATTTTCCACAACACTAATATTAAGCACTAACATTAAATATTATTCACATTAGACATTTTTGCCAAGTTGAAAGGCAAAGTGCATCTCATTATCTATCCTTTCTTTTCCTGCCCCTGGTGCCATGTACTTTCCCTCCATCTCTGTGCTAATCAGTGTTCATGCTGTATATGAAATCCTATTGGCCCAAACAGATACAGCCCAGATGACAGCTCTGCTGTGAAGTCTTTCCCAGTATCTTAGGAAACACTAATTATTCTCTTCCTAGTGTCCTATGACAATATTGTAGATTTACTTCCCAACTACACTGTGAAGTTTACAAAATATAATGTCCATTTTCTAATTCCTGTTTAATTTACTGGTGCTTTGCACATACTAGGTGCAAATTGTTCTTTATTTAAATGACAGAATGATAATCTCTTAGGGTTCTTCTAGCTCTAGAGGTGCAATGAATACATTTCCTGGAACTCATACACTCATAAAATAAAAGGCAAAGAACTCATTATTATTATTATTATTATTATTATTATTATTATTATTATTATTATTATTATTATTTGAGACGGAGTCTTGCCCTGTCACCCAGGCTGGAGTTCAATGGCTCAATCTCAGCTCACTGCAACCTCCACCTCCTGGGTTCAAGTGATTCTCCTGTCTCAGTCTCCCAAGTAGCTGAGATTACAGACATCCGCCACCATGCCTGGCTAATTTTTTGTATCTTTAGTTAGACAGGGTTTCATCATGTTAGCCAGGCTGGTCTCAGACTGCTGACCTTGTGATCTGCCCACCTCAGCCTCCCAAAGTGCTGGTACTACAGGCATGAGCCACCATGTCCGGCCAGAACTCTTATTTTAAAATGAGCTTATATCCATTACTCATCACTCACATGTACATCAGGAATGGGTTTTGTTAAGAGGGAAATTCCCAGAGTGACCAGCATGGACCCAAAGAAGAGAATGATGGAAAAGTACAGGTAGTGCACTCCACAGATGATCTTGGGACAGTTACTGGCAGCCAGGCAACTCCCTGTTCCATAAGCAAATTCTGTGATCATACGAATGAGGCCCATCACAAATCCAACCATTAGACCCCAGAATGCGCCCTGCAAAAGAAGCAAGAAGAAAATCAGAGTGTTTAGAAAATATGAGAAGCTTATTCAAGTAAGTCATAATTATAGTCCTGCCTGCTTTCTCAGCTAAGGATCAGCAAATGTCTAACCTTGTGCACAAGATTACCAGTCGAGAAAGTTGCAAATACATGTGCTCCTTGGTTGGATGCTGCTTTCCATGGTCCTGAACGGCACATACCACTGCACCATTGTTGATTCTCCAGTACCAGGACACTACGGTCTACACTGACCCAAGCTGAAGTTTTCCTTGTCTTTTATTTTGTAGTTAGATCAAAACCCTTGTGATTTATTTGACAAAATAAGAAGTATCAATTATGTTACACAATTTCCAGAGCTGATATTAGGTAGTTTTGAGAGTTCTATGAAGTGCTTGATAATTTATTTCTGTAAGAAGTTGATGGAGGTGGAAATATGTGTTCCTGTTCCTCTGTTCGGGATGTTATGTTTTAGAAAAGCAGTATTGCATGGAGATTAATGGTATGAGCTTTGGATGGAGGAAGATCTAAGCCTGAATCCCAAGATCCCACTTATTAATATTAAGTAATGTGCAAAACACACAGATACTAACCCCTCTTCATCTGTTCCTCATCTGAAAATCATAATAGTAAGGCTAGTACTAAGGAACAATGAAAAGATTAAGGGTACATGATCCACAATAATCAATTAATTACATACATCACAATAGCAATGAACACATTTTGAATTCTTACTAGTGTGGTAGGTTTACTTCTAAGAATTTCACATACTTTATTTCACTTAATCCTCACAACAATCTCACAGGATAGGTGCTATCATTATCTTAATTTTAGAGACACTCAAGTAATTTGAGTCTCACTTCAAGTAATTTGCTTATGATTACAATAATATCAAGTGGTATAGCCATGACTGGGCCCTGGCAATCTGTCTCCCAAACATGTTCCTCAACTCTGCACCATGTATGTACATAATATTTTGTAAGAAACATATAAAGACTGTACTATGAATGTGTACTATATTTTTATACTTTAGTAAGGATCAGGAATTGTGGCTGATCTTAACTGAAATTAAGATGGGCCATGATTTGTATAAATGGGGTAGAAAGAATGTATTTTGATACCCCAGAGAAATAAACAATTTTTTTCTCATACCAGCAGGGAAAATTTTTTCCAGTTTTCACTTACCTGTTCATTGACTCTTTTACAGAAGATGGCAAGTACATAGACAGCTGCAATTGGAGGCCCAAGGTAGCTAGAAATTGATTCTACGTAATGGATTAGTTGTCCATTTTGAGATACTTGTACCAATGGGACCCACACAATGCTCACAACACTTAATAGAAGAACGAATAGCCTGGGAAGAAAACAATGTAATTTAAACATTAAACAAAAGCATTATAGACACTTTTATTGTGCTTTAGTTCTAGAGTCCACTCTTGTTGCCCTTCATTGATTCTCCAAACAAAATCAAGGTCCTTCACCATACAAAAACCCATACTGTGCTTAATGGTGATCTTTTAGTAAAATGCCAATAAAGCAATTACTTGCCTACAATTAATAATAATAGCATCATCTATGAGATTAAATATCTATTCATAAAGTAGTTAAAATATCAGCAACTGATTAATAAGTCCAATGCACCACATGTAGTATGTCGATCGGAAATAAATGCCACACTATTTGTATTAACCAGCGATTATTTGTATGATAAAGAAAACAGACTTCCATTTTTATTCCTTTCCTAGCTTTCAGGGAGCAAACTTGGTTTACACATTGAAACAGCCTCTATCTCAGAATGCTGAGTGAATTGACAAGAAATGCTAACTTGTACATTTTGCTACTTAAGTACTTCAGCAGGTAAAAAGTGTGTTAAAGGCTCCTGTTGTCCAGGGAGCATGATTTCTTCACCTTTCTAAACTCCAGTGTTGTCTGTGCCTGTTGTGTGAATAAATGAACCAACATAATTTAGTAGACTGTGCCTAAAAGGCCATTCATCTCTCGCTGCTCACATGAAACAGAGAAGCAGTTGTGGGGTGAAGGAGTTCTGAAGCACAAATGTCTCACTTAGACTGAAGCACAAATGTTTCATTTAAATGGTACAAAATCGTTCATCCTTGCAATAGTGGAATGTAATAAAACATGGGAAGTCTTAGCATAATGCCTAAATCCACAGTAAGGATTTGATAAATTACACTTACTGTTGTTAGTTTTTATCACCAATGAAAAGCAAATCACATGCTCCCCAACTCACTCAGTTCCAGTTGTTTCCTATCACATATAGAATAAAATTCCAAGTCTCGTTATGACTTAAATGGTCCTGCATGACCTCCCCTTGCCTTCAGGCACCTCTGACCCTGTTCTGTACTCTCCCATTGGCTTCTTATGGATGGACCTCACTCCTGGTTGTTCTCAAACATATCACAGATGTTACTATGGAGGAATGCAGCCCTCACTGTTCCTTCCCCAGAGCACTGTGGGGCTCACTCCCATACTTCCTGCAGGCTCTGCTCAAATGCCATCTCCTCAGAGAGGACTCCCTGAGCACTTGGATTTGGTTGCTTCAGTCCTTTCTTCCTGCTCTAATTGTCTTTCTATCGTTTCTGGTCACCTGAAGTAGCATACCTTTATTGTCTATCTTCCTGACAAAGGCATACATTCCTTGAGGCAGGAATTTTAAAAACTTACGTGTTTTTTATGGAAAAGTCATTACTTTATCATTTAAGGAAGACATGTGTCCAAGACCATATACCTATCGGTGGCACGACTGCATCTTGGTCCTCCTGAACACCAACCAGTACTTTTTCTAGTACAGGTACACTCCTGCCTTCCTGTACTCCCTCTCCTGCGGCACTGGTCCAGAGTCGAGCTCTGGGCCAAGTGAGGCCCTTGGGTTTTTCCCCAAGTGTTTAATTTACTAAAGCTATTGTTACTGTCACCAACAAAGCACAATCTTTTAAATAGTTGGTCAGCTTCTCTTGATGTCAGTTTCTTTAGACACATTCTGATATCTTACTACAGTGGAACACCACAGGGAAATAAAATGATTACAGCTACACATAGCAACACGGCTGAATGTTGCAAACATAACATGAGCAAAAGAAGCCATATTTTAGCCAACCGTGGTGGCTCACGCCTATAATCCCAGCACTTTGGGTGGCTGAGGCAGGCGGACCACGAGGTCAAGAGATCGAGACCATCCTGGCCAACAGGGTGAAACCCCATCTCTATTAAAAATACAAAAATTAGCTGGGTGTGGTGGTGTGTGCCTGTAATCCCAGCTACTCGGGAGGCTAAGGCAGGAGAATTGCTTGAACCCAGGAGGCGGGGGTTGCAATGGAGATTGCACCACTGCACTCCAGCCTGGTGACAGAGCAAGACTCCACCAAAAAAAAAAAAAAAGCCATATTTCAAGAGATACAAATTGACTTATTCTATATATAATACCCTGAAGTTGGAAAAGGCTAAACTATAGCATCACCAGTCACAGTGGTTAGCTTTGAAATGATGTGGTCCAAGAAGAACTTCTGGGTGCTGCTAATTTTCATGTCATGACTTGATTGATGGTTACATGGGTCCTCATTTTGCAACACCTCTCTGAGCTATGCATCCATATGTTAACTGTTTTCTGTATGTGTGCTGTACTTTGATTTTTAAAAACATTTTACAAAATGCTATGATGGGCCAGGTGCGGTGGCTTATGCCTGTAAACTTTGGGAGGCCGAGATGGATGGATTACCTGAGGTCAAGAATTCGAGACCAGCCTGGCCAACATGCTGAAACCCTGTCTTTACTAAAAATGCAAAAAAAATTAGCTAGGTGTGGTGACAGGTGCCTGTAATCCCAGTTACTCAGGAGGCTGAGGCAGGAGAATCACTTGAACCTGGGAGGTGGAGATTGCAGTGAGCTGGGAGCACACCATTGCACTCCAGACTGGGCAACAAGAGTGAAACTTTGTCTCAAAAAAGAAAAAATGCTGTGACAATATAGGGTCTACTTGAAAAATGTGAAAGGGAAAAAGGAGACACTAGTATCCATTTTTTCCTCTTGTTTTCTTCCATCTAACTCCCACTATCTTCAAGGCTCCCAGGCTGCTCAGGATCCCCTGGGTTGACTTAACTCTCTAAGTATCCTCTTGGAATGAGTCCCTTCCCTGTTCCTTTGTAACACAGCCCAGTCATTAATGAATGCAACTGATAAACTCCTCTGTGTTAATGTGTGGAGGACCTAATCCGTGACCTCCATGTGATATACATGGAAACTGCTAGAGATAGTGCATTTATCTATCAGAGTAGGTGAGAATTTTACACCCCATTAAAACACTGGTAGAGTTTTTTGAAGCTGTTGATTCAGGGGGTTATGTATGGAGGGGAAGAAATAAGGGCCCATGAAAAGCATTTGAAAGACTGAAAAATTGATTATTTCATTTAAAGGAATAGTTCAGATTTTCGTGTCTGGAAAGTGCTCACTTGAATTCAGTGTACTCCAATGTCTCTTCTCCCCACTGAGACACTATGATTACTTTCACCAAAGCCAAAAATAAGGGAACTCTAGTTCACTTCTACATACTTCTTCAGAGGATTCTAGATGGGAACCAGGGTTCACTCACCGTCCAACTATCAAGAGCTCTTTCTCTGATGCTTGCTTTCGCACCTTGTTGTAAAGGTCAATGGTGAAGAGCGTGCTGGCGCTGTTGAAGATGGAGGTCAGGGAGCTCATGAGAGAGGCCAGCATGACTGAAAGCATCAGGCCTCGCAGTCCTGGAGCCAGGAGAGAGTACAAGCACTGGTTAGCAGCTGGACACTGCCTTGCTAAACCAGAGAGTGTTCACAGATAAAAGCATAATCTGGAACATTGGTTAACTGATGTCCTTCTTAATACTCATCAGCATGTGGAGTTTCCTGCATATTTCCTGGTCACCTGAGAATAATCCAGTATAATTAAGTCAGGCACAGAAAGACAAACATTACATGTTCTCATTTACTTGTGCCATCTAAAAATCAAAAATGAACTCATGGATATAGAGAGTAGAAGGATGGTTACTAGAGACTGGGAAGGGTAGTGGGGGACTAGAGGTGGCAGTGGAGATGGTTAATGGGTACAAATAAAAGAGAATGAATAAGACCTGCTATTTGATAGCACAACTGGGTGACTATAATCAATAATAATTGTACATTCTAAAATAACTTAAAGAGTGTAATTGAATTGTTTGCAACTCAAAAAATAAATGCTTGGGAAGGGGTGGGCCATGCGAAGATGGCGGCATCAGGGGTGCTGGAGTCAGACCTGCCAAGTGCCGTGACACTTCTGAAAAATCTCCAGGAGCAAGTGATGGCTGTAACTGCACAGGTGCAGTCACTGACAAAAAAAGTTCAAGCTGGTGCCTATCCCACAGAAAAGGGTCTCAGCTTCTTGGAAGTGAAAGACCAGCTGCTGCTCATGTACCTTATGGATTTGACCCACCTCATTCTGGACAAAGCCTCAGGAGGGTCTCTTCAGGGACATGATGCAGTTTTGAGACTGGTGGAGATTCGCACGG
>CAUYQU010014393.1:0-172556 GCA_963574635.1 Cheracebus regulus | reverse complement strand
ACTGGACACATTGTCCTGTCAGACCACATGCGGGTCACATCATTGTCTCACAAAGTTCTTTTTATAATTCCTTTACCTGCAGTTCCTACTTTCCCATAGCTCGACTGCCTCCAACGGGAAACTGTGTCCGGGCTCAAGCTCACCATATGGCGAGGCCCAATTCTGAGGGGCTTCACATGGGAATGATCCCCACACCCTCCAGACTGGGTGACAGAGTGAGACCCTGTCTAAAATAAATAAATTAAATTAAATTTGGATAGTAACTATTTAACTTAAAAACGGAAATCTTGGCTGGGCATGGTGGCTCATGCCTGTAATCCCAGCACTTTGGGAGGCCGAGACTGGCGGATCATGAGATCAGGAGTTCGAGACCAGCCTGGCCAATATGGTGAAACTTCATCTCTACTAAAAATACAAAAATTAGCCGGGGGGTTATGGTGCGCACCTGTACCATCAGGAGGCTGAGGCAGGAGAATCGCTTGAATCTGGAAGGCAGGGGTTGCGATGAGCCAAGATTGTGCCACTGCACTCCGGTGTGGGTGACAAGAGCAAAACTCCATCTTAAAAAAAAAAAAAAAAAAAGCCGGGCATGGTGGCTCACGCCTGTAATACAAGCGCTTTGGAGGCCAAGGTGGGCGAATCACCTGAGGTCGGGAGTTCAAGACCAGCCTGACCAACATGGTGAAACCCCGTCTTTAAAAATAAATAAATAAATAAATAAATAGACTGGTGTGGTGGCACGCACCTGTAGTCCCAGCTACTCGGGAGGCTGGGCAGAAAAATCGTTTGAACCCTGAAGGCAGAGGTCAAGGTGAGCCGAGATCATGCCACTGCACTCTGGCCTGGGTGACAGAGCAACAGTCTGTCTCAAAACCAAAAAATAAATGGCAATTTTAACTCAGAGTTTACCTAAAGATATATATAAGCAAAATAAGAATAAAATATCAGTTTGTCTTCTGGTATTCTCCTTAGATGCCACTCCCCACGCCCCTTAAAAAATAACTATGTACATTTTCATGAACTTAAATATCTACCTACATTTTCACAGCTCTCTATCTAGGCTAAAGTAATTGTTGACCACACATGAAAAGGAAAACTTATTCTGTTTCTGTTACATATAAATTATTAAATGATGCCATGTGAGCATTTGAAACATGCCAATAAAAACTACCACAGCAAGTACAGGTTTATCTAAGTAAACATTTTGAAAAATGGTGAAAGGGCCATTATTTGAGAAGTGTATACCATGATTTTTGGCTCTCCTGTGGCTCACTGGCCTATAAATGATTCATTTGTTTAATTTATTCATATAACACAGCTTTATAGATTTCCTTTTTACATTTGAGGTACCATGCTAAATTCTAAATTTCCTGAAATCTATATTATTCTTATTTATACCTCATGGCCTAAAATACTGTAAAGTGCTTAAACCAGCAGCATATACTTTAACCTATTAACATCTGCAGTTCTTTTTTAGGGAAAAAAATTCAAATTTAAGAACAGGATTTATTATGGATTGATATGGAGATCAAAAGCACATACAACTCCTAAATTCGACATTCTGAAAAAACTCTCCATTATCTTTTCTAATTTTCCTATTTACCAAGAGTGGACATACACCATAGTATTATGTCAATGAGGATCACAAGGTCAGGAGAAAAAGCAGCCTGGCCAACACAGTGAAACCCCGTCTCTACTAAATATACAAAAAGATTAGCTGGGCATGGTGGCCATGCGCCTGCAATCCCAGCTACTAGGGAGGCTGAGGCAGGAGAATCGCTTGAACCTGGGAGGCGGAGGTTACAATGAGCCAGGATTGCATCATCGTTCTCAAAAAAAAAAAAAGAGAGAGAGTCTTATGCATTCTCAGGTAAAGAGGAATATAAGTATTAAATATACATGTATTATATGTAATACATATAAGCATGTATTAAAAATATAGCAATAAGAAAAAAAAACACCAGTCAGCTCCATGAAGATATAAGCTCTGTGGTCCACTACGGCATCTCCAGTGCCAGACAGCATCCAGCAACTTACTTGGTAGTAAAATGTATTAAACGAATGAATGACATACTACTTTGCAATTTTGTATGACTTCTACAACCAACAGAGTTACAAAAATATCACATTCTAATTAGATATCAGGTATTTATATGTCTGCGAAGGAAGACCTGTCTTGTTAATTTTTGTATTCCCAAAAGCCTAGAAAATGTTGAAAGAAAAAAAAAAATGGGACAAAAAAGCCCTTTTCTGGAACAAGTTAGAATAGGACCCACATACATTTTATTTGTTACTAACAAAACGTCCAGCTTGTCTTCTTTGAAAACTGCATGGCCTCAAGAGGAGTTCATTCTAATTAGGAAAAAAGTCACTTTTTCAGAAGCTGGCGCTTCCCACTCCATGCAAAGCCAAGACAAGTTAGCAAAACCGCAAAGGCTTGGCTAAGTCAAACACAAGCTAATAATTTGTTATTATTGGCGCAAATTAGCCACTTTCTTTTGCTGAGCAGCTCAATGTCTACAACCACACTGACTCCTCCTGTAGGGCGAATGTCTCACCAGTAACTCGTGAGCAGCACAGCTCTTCTCAGCAAAAACCGAGGGAGACTGGAATTTGTGCAGTGCAGTAATCCAAACTCCTCGAGTAGATGCCCGCTTTAAAATCTGCATCTCGTGAGAAACACCTTCCATTTTCTATAGGAACTGAGAAAACAAGTCTCCTGAGCCCTTCAGGGACAAGTTCTTTTCCAAACACTACAACCACCTCCAGCCACCCTGCAATGCCTGAGCCCGAGGGTGGGCGTTAAAGGATCACAGTCAAGCTGTCCACCGCCTTGCCTTGCCTTTAAAGAAGCCGCACACAATCAGGCTGCCCGAGAGTTCAACTTCCGGCCACAAAGTGAGAGGATGTTTTTCTACTGGAGCTGAGCCGCGGGGGCGCGCCCACCGGCCACGCCCTCCTAGCCACGCCCTCCACGCCTGGCCTTCGGAGCGCGAGCTCGGGCGGGAGCACGGAAGGGGCGGGGCCACATGGGCGGCTGCTGAGTGGTTCGCCTTCTTCCCTTCGCGCGCAGTCACGCGGAGGCAAGCTCACAGTGGGTGGAGAACGGGGTAGCGCGCGCGCGAGCGGGCTCTTAGTGCCCTCCCCGGTGACGTGCCTGGCCGGGGCCGCGCCAGGGCGCTGTTGCTGCCAGTACAGCTATCATGGCGTCCAAGGCGCTGGCTGCGGAGAGCTGGCCGCGGTCTCCATAGAGCGGGGGGCGGGCGGCCAGGTATGGAGAGCAGCCCCGAGAGCTTGCATCCGCTAGAACACGGGGTGGCGGCCGGGCCAGCGTCAGGGATAGGTTCTTCGCAGGAAGGGCTACAGGAGACCAGGCTTGCCGCTGAGGATGATCCTGGAGTATGGGCGGCGGAGAGCGGCGGCGGGAATGGGCAGGGGGCGGCGGCCGCCAGGAGGAGCCTCCCGGACTCGGCTTCTCCCGCGGGCTCTCCTGAGGTTCCCGGATCCTGCAGCTCCGCCCCGGGTTTGGACTTGAAGGATAGTGCATTGGAGAGTCCTGCTGCCGCCGAGGTGCCTCTGAGAGGGCAGTACAAGGTGACTGCCTCCCCCGAGACAGCCGACGCCGGAGTGGGTCATGAGTTGGGTCCCGTTGGAGACGCGGGAGTCCGCCCGGATCTCGGCAGCACCTGCCAAGCAGAGCTGACGGCCGCCGGCTCCGAAGAGCCCAGCAGCGCCGGCGGCCTCAGCAGCAGTTGCAGCGACCCAAGCCCTCCTGGGGAGTCGCCGAGCCTGGACTCTCTGGAGTCGTTCTCTAACCTGCATTCTTTCCCCAGTAGCTGCGAGTTCAATAGTGAGGAGGGAGCGGAGAACAGGGTCCCTGAGGAGGAGGAGGAGGGTGCGGCAGTGTTGCCCGGGGCTGTTCCTCTGTGCAAGGAGGAGGAGGAGGAGGAGGAGACCGCTCAGGTGCTGGCGGCCTCCAAGGAACGCTTCCCGGGACAATCTGTGTATCACATCAAGTGGATCCAGTGGAAGGAAGAGAACACACCCATCATCACCCAGAATGAGAATGGACCCTGCCCCTTGCTGGCCATCCTCAATGTTTTGCTCCTGGCCTGGAAGGTACATTCTGCAGCTTTCTACTTCCTACAGCTTTTGGGGTGGAGGAAAACGGGGTGAGGGAGCTGCTGCATGTCAGGTGATGGCTTCATTTCTTTCCTCATTCATCAGTCCCCTTATATGAAATTCATTCCAAGACTTCCATGTCGAAAGAATATTCTCGTGTACATATACCGAAAAAGATTGCCCCTAACCTCAGGTTTCTCGTAGTGTTTAAGAGTTCAACATTCAGTTGTGGTTGATACAAACAAAAAGGACTTAGAGCATCCTAAATCTTACGATTAAACTATAATTTCCTACCTTATCTCTTACTGACCTTAACACGTATGCAAAAAAGTGAAGAATTGGAGAAAGTGATCTTCAGAAGTTACCATCAATCCATGATACCATGGACTAAGTTTCGATGGTTATGTTTAGTCTAATTTCCAACTAATGCCCCGTTTGTGTGTAGATAAGAGAATGGTGATGGGGAAGATGTGGCTCTTTTGACAAATTCCATTTAAGGAAAAGCATTGGTCTGAGACCCGATTACCAGAACTTCTTGGGTTTCAAAGATTGTTTTCATTTTATGCATGATTTTTACTTGCCTCATTTCTTTGGCTCTCCTTAAATGGTTTGGCATTATTACCAGTAACCATGCATCTGAATGTGTTAAGGGAGCTAAAACTGTAAGAACTAAAATAAGGAAAGATATGTCTAAGGTGAGGGAGCAAAAAAGGGAAGGGCCCTTAAAAAGAGGTGTGTTGGGGACCCAGAGTGAGTTACCTGTAAAATGAAGTGTCTTATTTAAGCTTGCATTGTTAGGGTGCTGAGATGCATCTCACAGCACCTATTTTATTTTCAAATTGGTAATTATATCTATGGATGCAATGTTTCCTAGAAAAAAAATAACCCAAACTGGGAGTGGTGGTGTGCGCCTGTAATCCCAGCTACTCTGAAAGCTCACCTACTCTGGAAGGTGACACAAGACAATCGCTTGAGCCCAGAAGTTTGAGACCAGCCTGGGCAATATAGTGAGACCCTATATTAAAAGAAAAAGAAAAAAATAATAACCTGGATTCTTCTGAACAGGAAGAAAATGAAGAAAAGGGAACAGTGTTTATCACATGTCTTTATCTTCCTGTGAGTAGCAAGGGCTGATACAAAAGAAATAAAATTAGAAACCTTGCCATTATCTGGTGCATAATGGCACTGAGATGTTTTGAGTGAAGACAGTACCTGCCCTTAAAAGGCTGTCAAGCTGTTTGAGGTGGCATCATTGACTTACTTGAAACTGTTTAAGAACCAGAAATAGTGGGTTTTGTGAGAAAAGTGGTAGGTAAATTGTGGTAAATCTGTGGAAATGCATTTGACATTCAAAAAAGGGGAATTTTCCTTTGGTATGGCATAGTCCTAGAAAGCTTCATGGAATTTATGGGTTGAACCAATTTTTTTTTTTCTTTTTGTAAAAGACACCACTTTTAAAGCAATTTAACAAATCTTTTCAGGAAGAGAATTTAGAATAACAGGGAAATGGAATTTCTAGGGTAGGGAAGAGTATAAACCGAAGGATTGAAAATAGAATGGATATTATGTGTTTATATGTTTGTTAAATGATAGAAGTGGTAAGTTAATGTTGGAGAATAATGAAAAATAAGTTTGAAAAGGTGAAGAAGAGCCACTTGATAGAGGCCCTCAACTAGGGAGTTAGTTAGACTTGCTCAAATGGGCCAGAATCCCTAATCTTTTTTTGTAGGAGGTAGTAACTATTATTTTCCTTTAGTCTTTTTTCTTAGTTTCTGTATAGTACTGCTGAAATGCAGAGGAAAGAGCAATTACTGTGGTCTGGAGTATTTGGGGACAGATGTTTATTAAACTGACTCAATTCAGACAGATTCAAATAAAGTCAAATGTTTGGGTTCCCACTATGCGTGAGGTACTAGAAATGCAAAGATGAGGCTGGGTTTGGTGGCTCAAATCTGTAATCTCAGCACTTTGGGAGACTGACCTAAGGTCAGGAGTTTGAGACCAGTCTGGCCAACATGATGAAACCCTGTCTCTACTAAAAATACGAAAAATTTGCCGGATATGGTGGCAGGCACCTGTAATCCCAGCTACTCAGGAATTTGGGGCAGGAGAATCGCTTGAACCCGGGAGGCGAGGTTGCAGTGAGCCGAGGTCACACCACTGTACTCCATCCTGGGCAACAAGAGCGAAACTCCATCCCAAAAAAAAAGAAAAAAAGAAGAAATGCAAAAATGAGTATGATGCAAGTCTGTCTTCATGTAGCTATCTGGTGGGATGACAAACATATAAACAATAATTGCAGTGCAATGTGAGAAGCTCTAATCTGCTGTGGAAGCACAGAGAAGAGGGTAATTGGGGAGGGGATATATCAAGGGAAGACTTCACAGAAGAGAGAACCTCTGAACTACATCCAAAGGATGAGTGAGGGAAGACCTTCTGGGCAAAGAGAATAGTGTATTGAAAGATACTAAAGCCGGAAAGGGTTCTACTTAGGACCTTCAAGCTTGGTTGAAGTGTGCAGCATAGGAGGTAAAAGAAATGATAATAGCAGGACATAAAATGGAGAGATTTTGTCAGACTGTGATTGAGCAAGCATGCTGATGAACGTGGAGATTATTTTGTCAGTCTCTGGATGTCAGTGTTTTTCCTTTCTCCAGCCTATTGGTGCATGCAAAAACCAGTCATAAGTAATCATTAATGATAGATAAAGAGATGGATAAGAGAAGCAAAGTAGAGCAATATTCTCAAAGTGAGCCAGGGGTACTAGAAGTCAAAACTGTTTTCACAGTAATACTAAGATGTTACTTGGCTTTTTCACTCTCATTCTCTCACAAGTGTCCGTGGAGTTTTTCAGGGTATGTGATGTGATGACATTACTCTGACAGTTAATGCAATGTGTGCCTCTGTACTTTATGTTTTAAATTTTTCTCAATTTTAATTTATAATGAGGTAGATATAGATATAATTCATATAGAAAATTATTGGGGGTCCTCAATCATTTTTAAGACTGTAAAGGCCTTCTGGGAGCAACAAGTTTGAGAAATGCTTTAGTAGAGAAAAAATAGTAAAAAGGATGTGAAGATGGTTGTCAGATTTTGGAGGACCCATTGTTACTGGTGTTTAGATTTTATATACAGCTGATATTGGAGCTATTATAAATTGCTAGATAAAGAAATGACATGAAGAAGGTGGTCTTTTAGTTTGATATTAGGCTAGAGGTAAGATTGTAGTGAGTGTAGCAGAAAGAATTAATGTTGATAGCGCTCGAGATAGAGTTCTTTGGCCCCTCTCTTTGATGAGGATAAGGTAGCCTTCCCAATGATGACATTGTTTTTCAAACCTGGGTAATAGAGATTGTTTGGATCTTTCAAAAGATACGGAAGATTTGAAGGGAATTATTTCATATGGGAAAATTGATGCCAAAGTTTGGTTGTGTTGAATTGGAAATGTCCACTAGTGGGACATAAAAATATAAATATTCATTATACTGCTAGAAGCATGGACTAGGTCTCAGGAGAGAGACTAAATTTTTTTTTTTTTTTTTTTTGAGACTGAGTCTCACTCTGTCTTGCCCAGGCTGGAGTGCAGCAGTCACGGATCTCAGCTCACTGCAGCCTCCACCTCCCAGGTTCAAGTGATTCTCCTGTCTCAGCTTCCCGAGTAAATGAGATGACAGGCGTGTGCCACCACATCGGGTAATTTTGTATTTTTAGTGAAGATGGGGTTTCACCATGTTGTCCAAGTTGGTCTCGAACTCGTGACTTCAGGTGATCCACCTGCAAGAGGCTAAGATTACAGGGAAAAATCAAATTGGGGAATTACTGCATAGAGTAAATATAGTAGTTCTGACACTAAATGAGTTCTCCAGAGAGTAATGAGCAACAGTTCTCAACTTGTTTCCATCTCAGTATATGTGAGAGTGACAAATTGCCAGCATAAACATCCTCTCCATCCTGCCTCATAATTCCCCCTCCCTCTCATCCCCTACCTCATTCTCCAGGAGACCGAGAGAAAACAGAAGAAGAAAGCTTAAACTGGGGGAGGAAGGGAAGGATATTAAGGGTGAGAGTGAAAAACCAGCACAGGGAAAATTTGAGATGTAGAATGAGAACTAGAAATAGGACAATGTCATGATAGTATTCAGGGAAAGAATGTAATAAAAATGTGGTCCATTACTATTGTCAAATGCAGCAGCATTAGAGAGCTGATGGAGTGGAGAAGATTCTGCCAAAAATGGCAGGTGTAGGGACAAGATCCATGAAAAATCAGGATAGCATGGACTCCTCAGTTCTCTTCAGAGGAAAGGAACAACAACCATATTTTCTAAAGTAGGGGGAGGAATGGGACAAGAAAAATATAATAGAGACAAGGTCACGTTAAGATAGAGAGGGCAGGCTGAGTGTAGGGGCTCAAGCCTGTAATCTCAGCTTTTTGGGAGGCCAAGGTAGAAGGATTTCTTGAGCCCAGGAGTTTGAGACTAGCTGGGGCTCTAAAGTGAGTCCTCATCTCTATAAAAAAAAAAATAATAAGGAAAAAAAGAGAAGTAGATGAAAATTGGAGCCTCATATTTTTCATTTTGGCAAAATAACATTGAACTCATCAGTAATTAAGTTTGTAGTAGCTATTGAACTCATCAGTAATTAAGATTGTAAAGTGTTTGGGTGAATTTTGTGAGAAAAGTTTATTGCATTTTAAATAAGAATCTCAGTATACTTAGGAATTTGAGATACAAGCCAAAAGTAGCATGGATAAACTGAGGTATTCTTTAAAAATGAGTAGCATATCAGATTTGCTTTTCTTTTGGTCTTTCCCTCATTCTCTTACATCTGGAAATAGGAGCAGGAAGAATGACTAGTTAGAGTTAGCAAAACTTGGGCTTTTCTCTCAAGAACTGACACCTGGGGTGTAGGGGGAGCCAATTAGAGAATTGAAAGTGAAAACAGTTGATCATGTCTTTTGCGAGAGGGTGAAATTATTAGAAAATCAATAGACTGAACAAAGTTGGAGGAGTTGAGCAAAGGAAGTAAGTGTAGTGGTTCTGGATGAGAAGGGACAGTAAAAATGATCAAACAGGGCTGAGTTGAAAGTATTGATTCAGAACTGATAGAGAGTAGATGATCATTCATAATCTAGTAAATAGTTGGCCAGGCACTGTGGCTCACACCTGTAATCCTAACACTTTGGGAGGCCGAGACCAGAGAATCATTTGAGCCTAGGAGTTTGAGACCAGCCTGGGCAACATAGACTCCATCTCTATAAAAGAAAAGAAATTTTTTAATTATAAAAAAAAATAAATCTATTAAATTATAGTCGAACAAGAAAGAAAGAAATCTATTTATTAGATTCAAGATTTAATTCAAGTTCAAATTTGTAATTCTGTTTACTTCTCATTTTCAAAAGATAGTTTCGTCTACCTCTGTATTTTTCCTTTTTATTATTTTTTTTATAGAGAAAGATGGGGTCTAACTATATTGCCTCAGCTAGTCTCAAACTCCTGGGCTCAAATTACAAATTGTACCAGGTAAGTTTAGCAAAAGTTATGACTTAAAATACATTTCAGTTTGCTTCTTTTTTACTGTATTTGATTTTTAATAGTTTTTTAAAATCTTATTTAAACTGTAAAAAAAAATGTTATTTATAGGTATATTTGAGGTCTGTGACCCATGTAATTAGGTGTTTATAAAGGTTAAGCCAGAAGGTATAATATAACATATATATTTTAGGGCTTAAAAAGGTATTTCTTTTCTTTCTCTCCTGCCTTCCCCCCAAGATGGAGTCTTACTCGGTCATCCAGGCTGGAGTGCAGTGGTGTGATCTCAGCTCACTGCAACTTCCGCTTCCCAAGTTCAAGTGATCCTCCTGCCTCAGCTTCCTGAGTAGCTGGGATTACAGGTGCCCACCCCTATGCCCAGCTAATTTTTTTGTATTTTTAGTAGAGACAGGGTGTCATCATGTTGGCCAGGCTGGTCTCAAACTGCTGAACTCGTGATTTAACCCCCCTTGGCCTCCCAAAGTGCTGGGATTACAGGTGTGAGCCTCTGTGCCTGATTCACCAAGTGATTTATTTAATAATAGAGGGAATTCCTACTTTGTTATACTATTTTTTTTTTTAGAAAGAATGTTACAGGTTCTGAGGCCAACAAACATAAAAAAATATATATAACCTATACTATACATTGTGATAGAGAAAATAGAGTGTTGCAATATCGATCATTGTATAGCATTTTAGTAGAAAAATGAATGTACTAATTTAAGATGCTGGAAACGCATTTCCTCTTCTAGGTAGAGAATTCTTTTCCTGATTTTTTCCTTTGCTTAGTATGAACTGAGATTATCTCCTATTACCAGTTATGGGAGGAATGCTGGGGTCCTGAAGCAGAACTTTTTTAAAAAGTTGGTTTCTCCAAATATCAAACCTAGAAACTGTAAAATAAGGGTTAATATATTTGATTGTGTAAAATATAAAAAAGCTTAAAAAAAAAAAAACACCAAAAAAAACCCCACAATAAATTAAATCAAAACACACTAAACTAAGGGAAATATTTGCCAGATTATATGTCTAAGGACTAATTTTATTTTTTTATTTTTTTTATTTTTCGAGATAGGCTATCATTCCGTAACCCAGGATGGAGTATGGTGGCGCAGTCATAGCTCACTATAGCCTTGGACCACATGTGTGTGCTACTGTGCTCACCTAATTTTTTTTTTTTTTTTTTTTTTGAGACAGAGTCTTGCTCTGTCACCCAGGCTGGAGTGCAGGGGCGTGATCTCGGCTTACTGCAACCTCTGCCTCCTGTGTTCAAGTGATTTCCAGCTAATTTTTGTATTTTTAGTAGAGACAGGATTTTACCATGTTGGCCAGGCTGGTCTCAAACTCCTGACCTCGGTCCTCCTGACTTGGCCTTCTGAAGTATTAGGATTATAGGCATGAGCCGCTGTGCCCAGCCAATTTTTTTTTCTTTTTTTCTGTAGAGATGTGTCTTGCCATGTTGCTCAGTCTGGCCATGAACTCCTGGCCTCAAGTATTCCTCCTGCCTGAGCCTCCCAAAGTGCTAGGATTACAGATGCGAGCCACCATGCCCAACCCTAATTTCTTAATTTACAAAAAGCTCTTATAAATTAGCAAAAGATGAGCAGCACAATGGCAAAATGAATAAAAGGCTATTAACAGGAAATTCAGAGTTTAAATGGACATATCCTCTTGTCTGATTATCACCTGCAAAGTGAGGCACCATGAAGGTGAGCCTCTTACCAGCGGTGAGTTTTTGCTCTAGTTCTCCCTCTCTCCTTGATGACTTTTTTCCTCATATCCTTTCACATACACTTCTAGCCTCCAACTAGGTTGTACTTTTTCTCCTGACTTGCAGAAACATTGTAATCGTACAAATTTTCTCTTCCTGAAGTAAGCATAGAGCTCTTTTGAGGTTTTCCAAGTGTTTGTTACTTATAAAAAAGGAAAAACAGATGGTGAGCCAAAGGTTCCATCTTAGCCTCTGCCCACCCTGTTTTTAAATATAGATCCTGTAAAAAGAGATGAAAACTTCACACAATTGTGGGGTTTTGTTTACACACAAGCCTTAAGTAACATTTCTGGGGCTTTTATTCCCAGTCTCTTCAAAGAATTAGAATTGATGTCCTATCTCTGGATTCCTAAGATAAAGTAGGTAAGGGCGGAGTAGAGTATAAATAGTGCCTGTAGGAATTGTCCTCCTGTAGTGATAGATGTGTTCATTTTTTTCTTCTCCCCTTGATATGAGTAGTCCTTTAGTGAAAACATTTTCACTCCCCATTCAACCTTGTCTGTTGATCCCAGATGAAGGACGTTTTGGCACAGGTGGTACTACCAATCATAGCAGCTTTGAATAATAATAGTAAGTACTCAATTATTTTTTGTACAGACACAGTGCATTATTTTATGTGCATAATATGTGTTTTCTCTACCACATCATGAAATCCTTATGTAGACTGTTGTCCTTATTTTATGTATATAGAAAATTTAAGTCCATAAAGTTTAAATAAGTAGCCCAAGGTAAGATTATCACCCACTCTAGAACCTGAGCTCTCACTCAGGATGCTTGATTGGGAAGATAAAGTTCAAGATACCAGTAAGTCTGGTTGACAATAGGTCTGGAGCAAAACAGGGTGGGAGAGCCAATGATAAAGTCAGAGAAGTAGAAATAGACTTCATAATGCCTTATATCAAATCATGAGGATCTGGTACTAGTTGCTCTTTATACAGACTCCCATTTTTAGCCCTCTGTGCTTTATCTTATGTCTTCTGAAGTGTCTCACACTTCTAATTTCAGAGTCTCTTTGGGGTATTATGGTGAATAAACTTGCCTTTGCCATTGCAGTTTATTAAGTAAATTATTGGATGTTTTTCGTTAATTAGTAACTTCTGTTTCTTTTTTTTTTTTCTTTTGAGATGGAATGTCACGCTTGTTGCCCAGGCTGAAGTGCAATGGTGAGATCTTGGCTCACTGCAACCTCCACCTCCTGGTTTTAAGTGATTCTCCTGCCTCAGGCTCCCAAGTAACTGAGATTACAGGCAAATGCCACCACACCTAGCTAATTTTTCTGTTTTTAGTAGAGACAGGATTTCGCTATGTTGGCCATGCTGGTCTCACTCTCCTGACCTCAGGCAATCTGCTTTTCTCAGCCTCCCAAAGTGCTGGATTACAGGCTATGCGCCAGCATGCCCTGCTCGTAACTTCTGTTTCTACTGCCACTACCCTAGTTGAGGCCTTCATTTCTCATCTGGACTACCTCAGTCGCCTTCAGAATGGTCTGTAGTCTCACCCTATTCTCATCTGTCTTTCAAGCGTTAATGTAAAAGTTTTATTAACAGTTTTTTTGTTGGGGGAGATTTTTCAGCATGGTAAGCTTGCTGAGCTTCTTAAATATAAGCAGTGAATTCTGAACGTAAGATGCTTTCTTTTACTAGTAAATCTTTTTTTTTGTGATTGTTGTTTTTTTTTTTTTAAATATACTTTAAGTTCTGGGATACGTGGGTTTTTTGGTGTTTTTTTTTTTTTTTTTTTTTTTTTTTGAGATGGAGTTTCATTCTTGTTGCCCAGGTTGGAGTGCAATGGTACAGTCTTGGTTCACTGCAACCTCCGCTTCCTGGGTTCAAGCTATTCTCCTGCCTCAGCCTCCTGAGTAGCTGGGATTACAGATGCACACCACCATGCCCAAGTAATTTTTGCATTTTTAGCAGAGACAGGGCTTCACCATGTTGGCCAGGCTGGTCTCGAGCTCCTGGCCTCAAGTTATCTACCTGCCTTGGCCTCCCAAAGTGCTGGGATTACAGGCGTGAGTGACTGTGCCAAGCCTACAGGTAAATCTTTTATTAGTAAATCTCATTGCAACAACATTCTTTATTGCTCTAAAACACTTTGAAGGCCGGACTCAGTGGCTCACGCCTGTAATCCCAGCACCTTGGGAGTCTGAGGCGGGCAGATCACAAGGTCAGGAGATAGAGACCGTCCTGGCTAATATGGTGAAACCCTGTTTCTACTAAAAAATACAAAAAAATAAGCTGGGCTTGGTGGCACGCGCCTGTAGTCCCCACTACTCGGGAGGCTGAGGCAGGAGAATCACTTGAACCCAGGAGGCAGAGGTTGCAGTAAGCCAAGATTGCGCCACTGCACTCCAGCCTGAGCGACAGAGCGAGACTTCTTCTCAAATAAATAAATAAATAAACAAAGAAACCACTTTGAAGTGCATGTAAAATAAGACATTCTTGCAAATTTAATATGTATGACTTTCTGCAATTTCTGACAGTTTTAAATAGGCCTTGGTTGTACTCTCAGGGTAGGGTATAAATTATGATAAAAACTGGTGAAAGTGTTTCAAAGTTTCAAAGCCTTTTTAAGTTGTGGGTTGTCTCATAAAATGTTCCTGTTTTGAAATACGGATGGCGTGGCCGCTGGGTGTGGTTGCTCTCGCCTGTAATCTCAGCACTTTGGGAGGCTGAGGCAGGTGGATCACGAGGTCAGGAGTTCAAGACCAGACCAGCCAGGCCAAGATGATGAAACCTCGTGAAATGTCTCTACTAAAAATACAAAAATTAGCCAAGCCAGGCATAGTGGCAGGTGCCTATAATCTCAGCTACTCGGGAAACTGAGGCAGAGAATTGCTTGAACCCAGGAGGTGGAGGTTACAGTGAGCCAAGATCACACCACTGCACTGTAACCTGGGTGACAGAGGAGGAAAGAAGGAAAGTAGAAATCCAGTTAGATTTACTAAAAAGTATGAATTTGAGTATTTTTAAGCATAGTATTATTAGTAGTAAATGAATAGTACATACAAGAAATTAAAATGTAAAGCATGATGTGTAATAGCTTATAATACAAATATTTTGATTTGCTAGAGCCAGAATTAAAGGTATATTGAAAGAATCTATAAGTTTTGAGTCCTTATTTTGAAGAAAGTGGGTAAAGCTTCTCTTCGATTCCCATTAATGATATTTCTAATATTTTCTAAAGAATACTTTTTTTATAATTCCAACTAAAAAATCATATTACATATTCATGCTGATATATGAATGCTATAGATATATATACACACATATGTATATATACATTGCATATTTCAAATTAATGAAATTTGACTATTATTTAGTTGGTCCATTTTGCCATACATAAGCAATGCAAAAATAGTCTGCTATATAAAAATGTTACCTCCTGTGTTCCAAACTCAACTCCCTGTTTGAATGTCAAACTAAAAATGTAACAGTTCCAAAACAGACATCATTTCCTTCTACAAACTTATCTTTACTTGCCAAATTTCCATTTTTATCAATTGTATGGATCTTAATTTTTAAAGTTTCCTGAGCCTTATAGTCAACTTTAATTATTCTTTCCCCATCATTCTCCACTTTTCACTGATCAGAGTTCTATCAATTCCTGATTTGAAAGATGTTTCAGATGATGTTTTATATAAGATTTCATAGAGTCAAAGTGTTCTGCTGTTAAAAAAAGTCTGTGAGGATTGGTATAAGGGAAAAGGTAATTGGCTTTGGGGTCTGATCTCATTTCCCATCATAGCACTTCTGCTTACTTTGGATAAATTAATTTTTTAAAGCCTTAGTTTATTCTTTGAATGGAAGTAATAATGCCTGCTTCATAGGATTGCTGGGGATTAAGATGACATACAAATTGAATGGCAATTATTAGATGTTCAATATATTTTAAGGTTTTTTTCCTGACTTTTTTTTTTTTTTTTTTTTCCTTGAGACAGAGTCTTGCTCTGTCACCCAGGCTGGAGTATAGTGATATGATCTCAGCTCACTGCTGCCTCTGCCTCCCGGGTTCAAGTGATTGTCTTCCTTCAGCCTCCCGAGTAGCTGGGATTACAGGCACCTGCCACTGTGTCTGGCTAATTTTTTCTATTTTTAGTAGAGATGGGATTTCACCGTGTTGGCCAGGCTGGTCCTGACTTCTTGACCACAGGTGATCCACCCACGTTGGCCTCCCAAAGGGCTGGGATTAAAGGACTGAGCCACCATGCCCAGCCCCTGACTTATCTTTTCTAAAGAGCAGAGACTGGCAAATACTCAATTTTATATTTTCTCAAATATTTTCCCAACTTTAAAGAGGTATTGGAACTCAAACTGTGTATTTCTTGAGTACTTATTAATTGGTATTCTAACTGTTAAGCATTTAAAAACATTCTTTGGCCAGTATTAATTTTTGTACTTGCTATCAACTATATAAACTGCTTCTTATTTCTTAGTTATTGCCGAGTCCCCTGCATTTATCTTTTCCTTTGAATTATCAAAATCACAGGTGTAAAAATCTTGGCATATTACTCTTAGGATGTTTTACATTCCGGTTTAAGATTTTACTTACAGTTTAAACAGACAGTTTTATTGTTATTATTTTTGGCCTTGCTTGAGTCTATTCCCAAATATACTCTTTATATGTAAACAGTAACTCTTTAGATGATTAAGACTTACAGAATGGGCTGGGCATGGTGGCTTATACCTGTAATCCCAGCACTTTAGGAGGCTGAAGCAGGCAGATTACTTGAGCCCAGGAGTTTGGTCAACATGTCAAACCCCCATTTCTACAAAAAAATTAAAAAATTAGCTCAGCATGGTGGCACACACCTGTGGTCCCAGCTACTTGGGAGGCGGAGGTGGGAGGGTCACCTGAGCCTGGGTAGGTCAAGGTTACAGTGAACCGTAATTTTGCCACTGCACTCCAGCCTGGACGATGAACAATTGAGCTAAATTTTTGAGGTTTTACTTTATAGTAGAATATTTGGAATTGGAGTAGCTATTTTCTTTTATTAATTTAAATATTCTTGTGCTTACATAAATAATTTTCCAGGGCCAAGTACGGTGGCTCACACCTGTAATCCCAGCAAGTTGGGAGGCTGAGGTGGGAGGATTGCTTGAGGCCAGGAGTTCAAGACCAGCCTGGGTAACCTGGTGAAACCCCACTTCTCCAAAAAATACAAAAATTAGCTATGTGTGGTAGTGTGTGCCTGTAGTCCCCGCTACTTGGGAAGCTCAGGTGGGATGACTGTTTGAGCCTGGGAGGTCAAGGCTGCAGTGTGCCATGATCCTGCCACTGCAGTCCAGCCTGGAGGACAGTGAGAACCTGTCTCAAAAATAATAATAACTTCCTCAGGACATCTGGTTAATACAGTAATATTTATAGGGTAGGATATTATTTTCCTAGATAATAAAAATTTGGCATCTATTAATTGTGAGCTATGTTTTGATTTATGTTGAGATATTTTGTTCAAATTTTAGGAAGAATATTTAAACTACTTAAGGTGCTTCTTTGTAAACTTTATTTTTTATTTTTTTAAGATGGGGTTTCACCATGATGGCCAGGGTGGTCTTGAACTCCTGACCTCAGGTGATCCACCCACCTTGGCCTCCCAAAGTGCTAGGATTACAGGCATGAGCCACCATGCCCAGCCACCTTTGTATACTTTAAAGTACTCATTTTTTTTTATAAACAGTATGTTGCAGATAATTGCTAAAAGAGATCATACTTGATTTGTCATTTTTTTCTTTCTCTTCTTTCTTTCTTTCTTTCTTTTTTTTTTTTTTTTTTTGAGACAGGGTCTCTCTCTTTTGCCCAGGATGAAGTACAGTGGCATGATAATGGCTCACTGCGGCTTCTAATTCCTGGGCTCAAGAGATGCTCCCACCTCATCCTCCCAAATAGCTGGTACTACAGGCATGTGCCGCCACACCTGGCTAAGTTTCGAGGTTTTCTGTTTTTTGTTTTTTGTTTCTTTTGCAGGGACAAAGTCTTATATTGCTTAGGCTGGTCTCAAACTCCTGTGCTCAAGTGATCCTTCCGCTGCGGCCTCCCAAAGTTCTGGGGCTATAGACACAAGCCACCACAGCCCGCCTGTTACTTTTTTCATTGTAAAACTTGAAATTTAGAGATTCGGACAGACTGCCACAATTGTTAATTCCATATTCTTAGCCAACTATCCCATAACCTGTTTCTCCCTTGATAACATCTAAAAAGACAAAGGAGTACAAGCCTTATTAGGTCATTAACAAAACCCTTGGCACTTCCTTTTGAGGTGATGGTGGTGAAGAAAAGCCAAAAAAAAAAAAAAAAAAAAAAAAGGCAAGCTTTTGGGAAGATCTTAAATGGTTAAAAAAAAATAATTAAGATTTTTGTGAATGGCTTCACAGTATTAGTGTGAAGTAAATGATTTTTAGTTTTAATAGACATCCAAACTACTTTACTGGCTAAGATTCAGGAAATGAATATACTATTGACTTTGCTTGTAAATAAATGAGTTGAAATATTTGTGTATTTGCTTCTAAAAAAAAAATCATCTAATGCAGAGAGCAGCAAACTTTCTGTAAAGGATCAGATGGTGAATACTAATATTTTAGGCTTTGCATGCCATACAGTCTTTGCTGCAGAGATTCATCTCTACATTGTAGTGCAAAGGCAGCCAAAGACAGTACATAAACAAATGAGAATGACTGTGTTCCAAAAAAAGTTTATTTAGAAAAACAGTCGACAGTAATTTGCCAGAGCTTCAGTTAAAAAATACGCCATATATGAGAATTCTGTATTCTTTCTGCTCAGTTTTTCTGTAAACCCTAAAACTGCTTTTAAAAAATAGTCTATTGAAATTTCTTTTTAAACAGATTGTCTCACCCTGTTACCCGGGGTGGAGTGCAGTGGCACGATCTCTGCTCACTGAAGCCTCTGCCTCCCGGGTTCAAGCGATTCTCCTGCCTCAGTCTCCCACATAGCTGGGACTACAGGTGTCCGCTACCATGCCTGGCCAATTTTTGTGTGTGTTTTTTTTTTAGTCGAGTCGGGGTTTCACCAAGTTGACCAGGCTGGTCTCAAACTCCTGACCCCAAGTGATCTGCCCACCTTGGCCTCCTGGATTATAGGTGTGAGCTGCCATGCCTGGCCTGAAATTTTTAAAAAATACAACGGAGAATACAAATATGTAGCATGAAGTGATAATCAAACCTCAAATATACCTCTTAGTTTTTATAGAATAATAAATCTACTGGATGACTGAATACAACTATTGACTGTCGTATATGCTTACAGAAGACTTCAAACCATTCTGTTTTATAGGGATCTTTTTAAAAACTTATGTTACTCGTTGATTAAAACAAAATCTTGACATTATTATGTTTGATAACATAAACAACTAAAGGACCTTTTTCAACATTTGGGGGAATTGTTGGAGAAGTTGCTGATTTAAAGGATTTCCTTGGTTGAACACAAAATAATTGCTGAAGAATTTTTAACAATGTTACTATTCTTCTGTCATTGATACAGTAATTACTTTGAGTTCCCATCCTACAGTATTTATTTTTTTCTCCTATTCTGTAAATACACCCTAGAGTGTGCTCATGCATGTCAGTTAAAGTATTCATAATCATTGGCCATAATATTCATATCATTCATTTGACAACACATTTGAAAAATTAATTTAGACTAATGTAATGTGTTGTTGCAGCTGAATTAATTTTAATGGATTTTCTGGGGTTTTTAGTTTAAATATCACTGTGATGTATCTATTTACTTTTTTTTCCTATTTTAACCTTTTTATTGTGAAATATAACACATATAAAAATACATAAAACAGAGATGTCCAGTTTAATAAATTATTATAAAGCAAACATCCATGGAACTACCATTGCAGGTCAAGAAGGTCAAGAAATAGAGCGTTTTCAGCACCTCAGAATCTCCTTAAAAGACTTGTTTTTTTTGAGATGGAATTTTGCTTTTGTTGCCCAGGCTGGACTACAATGGCATAATCCTGGCTCACTGCAACCTTCAAGCAATTATCCTGCCTCATACTCCCAAGTAGCTGGGATTATAAGCATGCACCATCATGCCCAGCTAATTTTTGTAGTTTCAGTAGCGATAGGGTTTTACCATGTTGGCCAGGCTGGTCTTGAACTCCTGACTTCAAGTGATCCGCCTGCTTTGGCCTCCCAGAGTCCTGGGATTATAGGCATGAGCCACCATGCCCAGCCCGTTTCTTTTCTTTTTCTTCTTATTTTTTTTTTTTTAACTCTTGCCCAGGCCAGAGGTTTCACCATGTTGGCCAGGCTGGTCTCGAACTCCTGACCTCAATTGATCCGCCCACCTTGGCCTCCCATTGTGCCCAGCCCATTTCTTACTTCTTAGTTGTTTTATCTCCTATATGTGCTTCTTACTTCTTGTTTTATCTCCTATATGTGCCCCTCTAAACAATATTATTTAATTTTGCTTGTTTTTAAGCTTTGCATTACGTTTTTTTTTTTTTTTTTAGATGGAGTCTTGCTCTTGTTGCCCAGGCTGGAGTGCAATGGCACGATCTTGGTTCATCTCAACCTCCACCTCCTGGGTTCAAGCCATTCTCCTGCCTCAACTTCCCGAGTAGCTGGCATTACAGGCATGTGCCACCACACCCAGCCAATTTTTGCATTTTTTTTGTTTTTGTTTTTAAAGACGAGGTTTCACCATGTTTGCCAGGCTAGTCTTGAACTCCCGACCTCAGATGATCCGCCCACCTTGGCCTCCAAAGTGCCTGGATTACAGGTGTAAGCCACCATGCTTGGCCCAATTTTTGCGTTTTTAGTAGGGATGAGGTTTCTCCATGTTGGTCAGGTTGGTCTCGAACTCTTGACCTCAGATGATCCGCCCACCTCAGCCTCCCAAAGTGCTGGGATTACAGGCGTGAGCACCCGCACTCGCGCTCAGCCTGCATTAATTTTAATAGCAAAAACTGCAATTATTTTTGCACCAATCTAATAAATAGAATAACAGAATAAATTCTTCAGTGTGTCACTAATACTACACGCGATAATAAAAATACAATAATAGTAATAAAAATGGCCAGGTAGATGGTAGTAATGTGATACCGAGCTGTATTGAAGCCTGTCTTCAGTAAAACTGCTCCATGGGTAACATCCCATGTTTGGCACCTCTTCCTGTCCTTTAACTGCATTTGCTACCACATAGGACACTGTTGCTGGTGCCTGATAACAATTACGGTGGGTGGTGAAAGGTATAGCACTTGGATTTGAAAAGAGATTTTTCTTTAAGACCTTAGGTCAGTCACTCTGTAAATTTTATGGTGATCGGACTGATGTTCTATATTTTAAAAAGGCTGGTTATAAAGATTCCAGTATATGTGAATGTTAATGTTTATGTATAGTAAATACATATATAGACATAAGTGTTTGTGTTTCTGACTGTAAGAAACACTTTAGTCACCTAAAACATTTAATTTTATAGAATTGTTTTGTTTTTCAGGTGAAACTTCCACCGATGATGGAAATCATAACTGCTGAGCAGCTGATGGAATATTTAGGTTGGTGTTGAAAAGTGGATTTTATATCTCTTCAAACAAACATTTTCAAAGCTAGTTTATTACCCAGTCTCACCTTTCTGAAGTGCTATTGTACAATCTATGTTAAAATTATAGTTTTGAATCTGCTAATTAAAAATTTTTATGTTACTGTTCTTAGATGGTATAGTCTTCTTTCTGGTCTGCATTAAAATTCTGTAATGCACACAAGGAATCTAGGTAACATCTAGAAAACAAGATACATCTTAATCCCAATAAATTGTAGAATGGGAGATGGCACAGAATCGCTGACTTTGCATGGAGAAAGTGTTTAAAAATATTGGGTAGACTTGAATTAAAGACAAAGGAGGTGATTTAGAGCAGTGCTACTCAAAGTGTGATTCATGGACATATGCCACTCTACAAAATGTTAGTTATCAGTCTGCAGTGAGATAGAGTCTTGTCCTAGGATGTACAATATTTACATTAGTAAGCATACTGTTTATGTCTTCTCTAATTTTTTATAGTAAAATTTTCTGCTTGAAGGAAGTAATGTATTGAATTGTATTCTTGTGCAAGGTTCTTATTTCAAAACAGACCACTAATACACTTTGTAGACTGGCTACATTGTTTGAACTTGTTTAGAGAGCAGGCATGTACATCACACTGTGGCCTTTTATAATCTAATCTGGAAATAAAAATTCATATATTTATACTATTACCAAATAGGAAATCTTAATTCATATTCTTACAGTTTTTTCAGTAATTAAATTTGTATTTAGGCCAGGTGTGGTGGCACACGCCTGTAATCTCAGCACTTTGGGAGGCCGAGGTAGGCAGATCACTTGAGGTCAGGAGTTCGAGACCAGCCTGGCCAACATGGTGAAACATCGTCTCTACTGAAAATACAAAAATGAGCCAGCCGTGGTGGTTTGCACCTGTAATCCCAACTACTTGGGAGTCTGAGATGGGAGAATCACTTGAGCCCAAGAGGTGGAGGTTGCAGTGAGCCGAGATCGCACCAATGCACTCCAGCCTGGGTGATGGAGCGAGACTCTGCCTCAAAAACAAAAACAAATTTTATTTTTAAAAATTCTTGTCTTTACCCTTCCAGACAACTAGTTAACTGATTTTTTGTGAGATCTAGGCTTAGTGATAAAACTGAGACCACAAACTTTAGAAGACTTTTTTTTTTTTTTTTTTTTTTTGAGACAAGAGTCTTATTCTGTTCCCCAGGCTGCAATGCAGTGCCATGATCATGACTTGCTGCAACCTTGACCTCCCTAGGCTCAGGTGATCATCCCACTTCAGCTTCCTGAATATCTGGGACTGCAGGCAAATGCTACCATGCCCTGCTAATTTTTTTTTTTTTAATAGAGATAGGGTTTCACTGTGTTGCCTAGGCTGGTCTTGAACTCCTGGGCTCAAGCGATCCTTCTATCTTGGCCTCCCAAAGTGCTGAGAATACAGGCATGAGCCACTTCACCGAGGAGAAAGATCCTTCTCAGAAAATATAATTTATATCATGTAATACCCATTTACTGGCTAGCGACCTCATAGTTAAGGGAAGATTACTCTGAATACCTAGATGCCTGCAAACTGACTTAAAAAGAAAATCCCTCTTTTAAGCTAGCTTAGGGATTCTTTTTATTCTTATTATTATTTTAAATTTTTATTTTTTTTCCCCATGGGACTCTGCTGGATAAGTGATTCTTTTTTTCTTTTCTTTTCTTTTCTTTTTTTGAGACAGTCTTACTC
Source organism: Cheracebus regulus (assembly GCA_963574635.1). NCBI lineage: Eukaryota > Metazoa > Chordata > Mammalia > Primates > Pitheciidae > Cheracebus > Cheracebus regulus. Next base: position 149,879 of record CAUYQU010014393.1, on the reverse strand, counting down.
TGTCACCAGGCGCCATTCTGGAGTACAGTGGCACAATCTCGGCTCACTGCAACCTCCGCCTCCTGGGTTCAAGCAATTCTCCTGCCTCAGCCTCCTGAGTAGCCGGAACTACAGTCGCACGCCACCATGCCCAGCTAATTTTTGTATTTTTAGTAGAGACAGGGTTTCACCATGTTGGCCAGGATGGTCTCGATCTCTTGACCTCGTGATCTGCCCGCCTCGGCCTCCCAAAATGCTGCGATTACAGGCTTGAGCCACCACACCCAGCCTGGATAAGTGATTCTTAAAGTTAGTGATTCCTATTCTATGGGGAAGGCTGAAATATGAAATATGCTTGGTGATTTTGAGGAATAGTCAGTATGACTGCCAGAGAGTGTACAAAGGGGAGTTGTAGGAGATGAGATCAGAGTTATTGGAGTCAGATCACATGGGGCCCTAAGGATGTAACAGCAATTTTGATTTTTGCCGTGAGTAAGCTGGGCAGCTATTAGAGGATTTTGAACAGAGGATGACATGATGTAACTTTGGATTTAGTAAGAATTCTCTAGCAGTTATGTTGAAAATAGACCTTAGAGAGGGGTAAGGACAAGCAGGAAGACCACTTAGGAAGTTATTACAACTAGCAAAAGATGATGGCTTTAAACAAGGTAAAATAAGTGAAGTTTGTAAGAAGTGGTTAGATTCTGGATACAGAGTTGACAGAGTTTGCTCATCAGTTGGATGTAGAGTGAAAGTGGAATAAAGGGTTATCCCGTGGTTTTTGGTTTGAACAAGGAAAAGGATGGAAATAGAAAAACTAAAAAAAATAGGAAAAAATGGAAGGAGCAAGGTTTTTAGGGAGAAATTGCAGGATTTTTGTTTTTAGATGTTTATTGACATCAAAATGGAGATATCAGGAAAGCAATCATATATATATGTGTGTGTGTGTGTATATATATGACATATGTCTATATATGTGTATGTATATACATATATATATTGGGTTCAGAGGAGAGGTCTAGATCAGCACTGTACAGTTAAAATTTCTGGAATGATAGGAATGTTCTATATCTTGCTGTCCAGTTTAGTAGCCACTAGCCACATGTGGCCCTCAAACTCATAAAATGTAGCTCCTGTCTTGAGCCCAGGAATTTGAGGCCAGCCCGGGCAACTTAGTGAGACCCCATCTCCACTTAAAAATTTAAAAAGCCAGGCATGGTGGTGTGCACCTGTCCCAGCTCCTTGGGAGGCTGAAGTGGGAGGAGTGCTTGAGCCTGGGATTCAGAGGCTGAAGTGAGCCTCTGAATTTATATACACACACACACACACACACACACACATATATATACATGCATATATACATATATGTGTGTGTGTATAATGTGACCAAGGAACTGAATTTTTATTTTTATGTAATTCAAATTTATATATCCACTTGTTGCTACTGGCTACTGTATTAGACAGTACAAGTCTGTAAATATATATTTACAACATACATAAGCAGTAGTTAGATTGGGTGAGATCATTAAGAGAAGGAATGTGGTAGATAGAAGAGAAAAGGTGAGTGGATTGAGTTTGGCGTATGCCAGTGATTAGAAGATGGGGAAGGAGAAAGAGCTGGCATGCTCAGCTGGATAGAAGAAAAATAGAAAAATGGGAGGCTGTGATTTCCTAGAATCCTAATGAAGAAGTGTTTCAAGGAAGAGTGAGAGATGAACTGAATCAAGTGCTGCTAACAGCTGAAGCAGGAGGAAGACTAAAAATCGACCATCGATTTAGCCATAAGGAGTTCATTGGTAACCTCGATGAGTGTATGGGATGAAAACCTGACTGGAAATAAGAGAAAACTGGAAACCCTCACACCTAGCCAGTAGGAATGTAAAATAATACAGCTATTTTGGAAAGAAGTTTGGCAGTTCTTTAAAAAGTTAAGCAGAGTCACCATATGACCATGAAATATCATTTCTAGTTATTGACCCAAGAGAAGTGAAAACATATGTCCATATAACTTGTATAAAAATGTTTATAGCAGCATTATTCATATTAGTCAAAAAAATGGAAATGATGAGCAGATAAGCAAATGTAAATTCATACAATGAAATATTAGCCTTAAAAAGGTATGAAGTGCGAATACATGCGATAACATTTAAGTGAAAGAGGCAAAGTCATAAAAGACCACATCTTGTAGGATTCCATTTATATGAAACATCCATTAAACAGGCTGGTGGTGCGTGCCTGTGGTCCCAGCTACGTGGGAGGCTGAGGCAGGAGGATCACTTGAACCCAGGAGTTTGAGACTGCAGTGAGCTATGATTCATGGATGAGAGAGCAAGAACCTTATGTCTAAAAAATGAAAATTTAAAAAATTGGAATAGGCAAATTTATTGAGACAGTAGATTAGTGGTTGCTTAGGTCTGGGGAAGAGATGGAGTGCAATAGTGATTGACTGCTAATGGGAACAGGGTTTCTTTTAGGGAGGATCAAAGTATTCCAAAATTACATCATGGGCTGGGCACAGTGGCTCACGCCTGTAATCCCAGCGCTTTGGGATGTTGAGGCGGGGGGATCACTTGAGCTCAGGAGTTTGAAACCAGCCTGGGCAACATAGTGAAACCCTGTCTCTACTAAAAATACAAAAACTTAGCCGGGTGTGGTGGCACATGGCTGTAGTCCTAGCTACTTGGGAGGCTGAGGCAGGAGAATTGCTTGAACCTGGCATTTGGAGGTGGCAATGAGCAGAGATAATGCCACTGCACTCCAGCCTGGGCAACTGAGTAAAACTCCATCTCAAAATATTAAAATTAAAATTTTTTTTAAAAATTAGATTATGATAATTTCATAATCTGGTGAATAGGCTACAAAAATATTGAATTGTACATTTTAAGTGGGTGGGTTGTATGGTATGTGAATTATATCTCAAAGCTACTTCATAAAAGAGAAAACTAGAAAAAAGGAAATACAGAAAGTACTTTATACAAATAGAAAATTTATCCTTAGATAGTTCATTCGTAGTAATAGAAGAGAAGACAGAATGTATTATAAATAGGTGCAGGTAGGAATGTCTCTTGAGTGCTTCTATTTTCTAAATGAAATAGGAAACAAAGTCATCAGCTGGGAGTGAGGATGAAAGAGGAATTGTTGAAAATAAGAGGGAAAGTATAAAACAATTGCTTTGAGGAATGGGAGAGTGAATCGATTAGAGAGCTGTGGTGTGATTTTTGGGTGTTACCTTTGAGGTTAGTGAGACCAGCTGGCATGGTGTTATGGCTTTTCCACTCACATTCAGCTGCCATGAGTCCAGGCCTGAATAATGGTAGGGCAGGATTTAACCAGAGCTGGATTTTTGCCTGATGAATGTGTTGAAGAAAGAATCTAGGGTATGTTGCTCTACATGTTGCCAGTGGTGGGGCCAGAGTTGTGCGTTGGGGGAGGAGGAGAGGAATCTAAGGTATGAAGATGTGTATAGACAGTGATTATAATGATGGGCCATAGAATTTAAGCTGCATAAAGAGGAAATGATGTAACCATGTTGAAGGAGAATGTAATGAGATTAATGGATTTTAAGTCCTGATTCTTGAAAGAGCTGAGGAATTTTTTGTAATAATGAAGCTGTATTACCAAGGGAAATGAGTTTCTGAGATAAAGTAGAATAAAAGAGGGGTGTGTGTGTGTGTGTGTGTGTGTGTGTGTGTGTGTGTATGTGTGTGTAAGAATAAAATATGAATAAAATATTTTTGTTGGAGAAGAAGTCAAGGAACAGAGAGGCAGGGTATTAGAAGAGACATCCCCATGCATATTGAAATTACCAAAAATTATTGGATTTGTGTTGGAGAAATATAGTGAGCTAAGAATAAAGGAGATTGCCTGAAGGTCAGTAGGTAACTGCAACAAGGTGCGTGGATAATGGGTAGAATTATTTGAGTTTTAAAACTGAGGAGTTGAGGGAGGAAGTGGGGAAAGAGTGACAGTAAGGAGCAAGTGGGTACCTATTCCCATTTGAGACTCACTGGTAAAAGAAGGATGAGAGAGAACAGAACTATCACTTGAGAGAACTGCATTGTCATCAAGACAGAGCCAAATATTCAGATAAGGTGAAGGGAACATTCAGAGAAGTTGAAAACCTAGGGAATTTGTTAATGGCAGACTATGAGTTCCAGAGAACACTGAAATTTAAGATAAGAATTTAGGAGTCCTCAGTATAAAAATAGTATTTAAATCTGTGGAAGTTGATGAGATAATAAGGAGAAAAGAGAAGAGGGTCCAGGATTGTCTCCTGAAGTTTCCCAGCATGCAGAGAGATTAGGTGGAGCAGTGTTTCAACTTTCTTTTCATTATTGCCTTTCTGAGTTTGCCATTAGCAAATTCCCTAGGTTTTCAACTTCTCTGAATGTTCCCTTCACCTTATCTGAATATTTGGCTCTGTCTTGATGACAATGCAGTTCTCTCAAGTGATAGTTCTGTTCTCTCTCATCCTTCTTTTACCAGTGAGCCTCAAAATGGAATAGGTACCCACTTGCTCCTTACTGTCACTCTCTCCCCAGTTCCTCCCTAAACTCCTCAGTTTTAGAACTCAGATAATTCTACCCATCATCCATGCAGTAATGGCTGACTTCAGGACATTTTAATACTGTAGATATATTGTATGTGTTTTTATGTACTGTGTGTGGCCCTTTGAAGGCTATAAACCGTTATAATATTTAAGATTTTTTTTTTTTTTTGCCACCCTCTCTTTTGCATCAAGAACCAGTATTTACCCCTTTAGGCACAACCTCACCCTTGCTAAAATGCATGAAGTAGAGGACAGAGACATAGTGAAAACACAGCTGGTAAGATAAAAGCCAGGAGAGAGTGGTAGAATGAAGCCAAGAGAAGGTGAAGATTGTTAGAAGAAAGGAGAAGGGATATTGAATAGTATCTGGGAGGTAGGGAGGTAGAGACTCAAGGGCAGAAAACTTTTGAGAAGTTTGGGTAAAAATGGGTATGGGAAGTAGGTGAGGAGTAGGAAATGTTGTTTGTATCAGGCTTTGAAGTATAGCATCTACGCTGTTATAAACAATTGGGAAGATTGTTTCAGGGCTAGGTGGAAACTAGGTTAAGCTCAAGCTAGAGGTGGAAATATATAAGGCATATTGAAGGAACAGTGAATGAGTCCAATTTGACTATAGTTGGTAAATCTGCATGTTGTATGGTTGTATAGTTAGAGAAATAGAGATTGGATTAGGTCGATTGTGGCAAAAAAGTCTCTTGAGCCAGGCAGGGAGTTTGAATGTGCTAATAATAAGGTGGTTAATTTATTTTAGTTTCCTAAATGGGATAGTAACAAGTTAAATGTAGTTTTATTTTGTTTTGTTTTTTGAAACTGGGTCTCTCTCTGTCACCCAGGCTGGAATGCAGTGGCACAGTCTTGCTCACTGCAACCTCCGCCTCCCAGGTTCAAGTGTTTCTCCCGCCTCAACCTCCCAATTAGCTGGGATTACAGGCATGTGCCACCATGCCCAGCTACTTTTTGTATTTTTAGTAGAGATGAGGTTTCCCCTTGTTGGCTAGGCTGATCTCTACTTCCTGGCTCCAAGTGATCTGCCTGCCTCAGCCTCCCAAAGTATTTGGATTACAGGCGTGAGCTACTGTACCTGGCCATTTATATGTAACTATATATAATTTAAATAATGAGTTACATGTATTTCTGAGCCCTGTTTCCTGTCCAGCTCTTCTGTGTCCATCCACTCTCCACCCTACTTTCCCTGTTCTCAGATGCAATTGTGTAAGGCAGATGAGTCAAATTGAACTCATTTACTGTTCCTTCTTAGCTCATTACTATATGTCACGTAAACCTGTACTAAAGAATATAGTAGCCGCTGGGTACATGTGGCTATTGAGTACTTGAAATGTGGCAGTGTGAATTGAGATGTTCTGTAAATGTAAAATATACACCAGATTTCAAAAATTTGCTTAAAAAAGAACATCAGTAATTTTAAAATATTGATTGTTGAGATGTTCATATACTAGGTTAAATAAAATATATTATTAAGTTTAATTTTGGCCAGGTGTGATGGCTCATACCTGTAATCCTAGCAGTTAGGGAGACTGAGGTGGCAGATCACTTGAGCTCAGGAGTTCAAGACCAGCCTGGGCAATGTGGGGGAAAACCCTGTGTCTACAAAAAAATTTAAAAATTAGACATATGTGATGATGCTTACCTGTAGTGCTAGCTACTGGGGAGGTTGAGGTAGAAGGATCACTTGAGCCTGGAAGGTCAAGGCTGCATAAGCTATGTTTACGCAGATGCACTCCAGCCTGAGTGACAAAGCAAGACCCTACCTCAAAAAAAAAGAAAAAAGAAGAAGAAAAGATTAATTTTACCTGTTTAACCTTTATTAGTGTGGTCACTAGGAAATTTAAAATTACATTTGAGCTCATATTCGTGGCTTGCATTATATTTTCATTGGACAGTGTTCAGTTAAACTATGCTGCCACTCGATAGCTCTTACGTTCATTCTAGCTCTACTTTCTGTGCTATCACAAGTTGATTCCATTTACCTAACGTCCTCCCTGCTGGTTATCACTAGCATGCTACTTGACTTTGTCTGCATACCTTCTGAGACAAAATGAGCTCTTTGGCCGCGTGCTGCAAATGAAGAAACAGTTGTGGTGGCAGAGAACCGATAAGCAGAGTCATAAGTGGAGATGTACTAATAGTACCAAGGATGAGATTGGTGCAAAAATGAAAGTATCATAAAATTGTGATGCCTCTCTGTTTTACAGAGGAGGAAACCAACATGAGAGGGGTTAATGTGCTATCTGCATCTGGGCACCTTATAGGATTTAAAGAATGCTGAAGAGCTCATATACTCAAAAATACATCCCTCTTACTCCTCTACCATTCCAAAGTGTTTTTGAGATAACATTTGAAATTTCCTCTACTTGTGTTTTTCTTTCTTTTTTTGCTTTTTTAATCCAGTAATTTTTTTTTTTTTTTTTGAGACGGAGTTTCGCTTTTCTTGCCCAGGCTAGAGTGCAATGGTGCCATCTTGGCTCACTGCAACCTCTGCCTCCCAGGTTCAAGCAATTATCTCGTCTCAACCTCCCTAGTAGCTGGGACTACAGGCGCCCACCACCATACCCAGGTAATTTTTGTATTTTTAGTACAGACAGGGTTTCACCATGTTGGCCAGGCTGGTCTCAAACTCCTGACCTCAGGTGTTCCGCCTGCCTTGGCCTCCCAAAGTGCTGGGATTACAGGCGTGAGCTACCATGCCCAGCAATCCTGTAAATATTTACTGAGCATGTACTGTGAGCTAGTTATTTAGAGGTGTCAAAAAGTAGTCAGTGTCGCTGCATAAAAGTGTACTCTAACCACAAAATTATCAGCATGGTATTTTTCTTGGAAAGAGTAGTAAGAAAAATAGTTAACATACTTGTTATATTAAATATATCTAACTCTTAGCTAGCAAAGCCCTGAGGAAGCAGAACGTAGGACAGAGAATTTTAATAAGGAAGAAGAAAAATTGGTGAGGAAATATCTAGAGCCGGTGTAGCTAACGAGGTTTGGGGATCACTGGTGATAGGACTTAGCTACTAGGATCAGCATAAAAGTAATACGATTTTAACAGGAGGTAGGGGAGAACTGACAAGAGCGATGTAAGCAAAGAAATTCTGAAAGCTCTGCCACACAAAAAGTAAACTTTTTTCACGGCCAATCCTGCGAGAACAAATTGTTTAATTTTCTAAGCTATTTAGATTTTCTCCTCTTGAGATTATTCCATTTCTCTGGAGAAACAAGAGATGTTTTTGAGTTAAAAAGCAAACACTAGTAAAGGGATTGTAAGAGGAACTAATACTTGCTTTCCTAATGCCTAGCCGAAGTACCCCAAGGAAATGGGAATTTTGATTGGCAAAGGTTAAAGGAGAAGAATTGAATTTCAATCTGGAAATTTCTGTTACTAGAATACGAGAGCAGAGCCAGATATTGGCATGGCTTTTTGGAGGGCTTTGGCCCAGAGAATGAAACATGATATGTAGTCTAATAAAGTAAGGTGGGGAAGAGATGTAGGTAAGGCAGGAAATGGGTAGGAATATGAAACTTAGCATAAACTGGAATGTATATTGTGACTTCAGCCATCTGAAATTAGTATGATGATGAGACTGGCATAGTATAAAGTAAGGAAAATAGCAGAGATGGTGGCATTGTCTGACTTTAAACAAAATTATTTTATCTTGGCCAGACACGGTGGCTCGCGCCTGTAATCCCAGTACTTTGGGAGGCCTAGGCAGGTAGATCACCTGAGGTCAGAAGTTTGAGACCACCCTGACCAACCCATTGTATTTTTTAGTAGAGATGGGTTTGAAACAAAATTTAGTATTATATTTTTTATATTTTGTATTTTTTATATTTTATATAAAATATATTTTATATATCGTATATTTTATATTTTGAGACCACCCTGACCAACCCATTGTATTTTTTAGTAGAGATGGCTTTGAAACAAAAATTAGCCAGGTATGATGGCACATACCTATAATCCCAGCTACTTGGAAGGCTGAGGCTGGAGAATTGCTTGAACCCGGGAGGCAGAGTTTGCAGTAAGCCGAGATCGTGCCACTGCACTCCAGCCTGGGCAAAAAGAGTGAAACTCAAAAAAAAAAAAGAAAAATTATTTTATCTTTTGAATGTAAATATGCTATAAAGAGAGGTCAATGTTGAAGCATTTTAATTCCACCCAGAGTTGACTGTATTTCTTTTTTTCCAAATGTTCGTTTGGTATATATAAGCTAACTTATGCCAAACCACCTCTTCCAATTTTTGGCCTAATATGGCTATCAGATTTTTGCTTCTTGTTTTTTTGTTTATCTGGAATATCCCATTAGTAGCAAGACCTTATGAATTCTTAATTTGAAATGTTTTCTCTTTCTATATACTGATACTTCACAACCTGATTTATCTGCAAACTGTATCATTCTTTGTCCTCTAAGTTAGCCTACATATCAGTGTACTTTTCCTAAAGCATCAGTTTCATCCTTTACTCCTCTCCTTAAAAGTATAAAGATCCCTGTGATCTTTCACATGCAGCCAAACATATCATCATATTATTTAGGATTTTCTAAAATCTGTTCAGGTTTACTCATTCAGCTTTGTTTACCGCTACTTTACAGTATAAATCTTTTGTATTAAATCTTATAAGCTATCCATGTGACTTATTTTTCTTATATGTGCTTTCTCCATTCTTATATGTGCTTTCTCACATCTCTTATATGTGCTTTCTCCATTCATTCTTCCCCTCAAAAGATGCTTTTTCTCCCACTGCCATTCCAAGTTATGCTCATTTTTTTTTTTTTTTTTGAGACAACCAGATTTGGTGCATGCCTGTAGTCCCAGCTACTCAGGAGGCTGAAGTGGGAGGATCACCTGAGTCTAGGGAGGTCGAGGTTGCAGCAAGTCATGGTCACACCACTGCACTCCAGCCTGGCCGGCAGAGTAAGAGTCTGTCTAAAAAAAAAAACCAAAAACATAAACAAAGAGTCTTCTAAAATTTGCAGTATCAGTTACATCACTAAGTCTAGATCTCGCAAAAAATCAGTTGACTAGTTTTGTGGAAGGGTAGAGACAAATTTACCAGTTGAGAAGATTTTTTAAAAATAAAATTTGTTTTTGTTTTTGGAACAGAGTCCCTCCCCATCACCCAGGCTAGAGTGCAGTGGCCTATCTTGGCTCACTACAACCTTCATCTCCTGGGTTCAAGCTATTCTTCCACCTCAGCCTCCCGAGTAGTTAGGGCTATAGGCGCTTGTGATCACACCTGGCTAGTTTTTGTATTTTTAGTAGATAATAGGGTTTTACCATGTTGGCCAGGCTGGTTGTGAACTCCTAACCTCAGGTGATGCATTCTCCTCGACCTCCCAAAGTGCTGGGATTACAGGCTTGAGCCATTGTGCCTAGCCCAGTTTAGCTTTTACAGTTCAATAAAGAAAAGACAAGCCAAGTGTGGTGTCTCTTGTCTCTAATGCCAACATTTTGGGAGGCTGCAACATGATGAAACCCCATCTCTTAAAAAGAAAAAAAATGATGGTAATTATATAGGTAGAGAATTCAAAGAAAAAGAAATATATACATATAGTTAATACATAATTTGAAAGATAATACATAGGTTATGCATATATTTAAAAGTATTAAACTTGTGATCCATATTTTTAAAAGGTACCACGTATATTTAAAAGTTGCCACATATACCAAAAGGTTATGTATATATTGAAAAGGTGATATCAAATAAAAATTTTTATATAAAAATCTTTTTAAATGCACACAAAAAAACTTTTTTTTTTTTTCCGGTGGAGAATCGCTCTGTTGCCCAGGCTGGAGCGCTGCTAAGTTTTGTATTTTTAGTAGAATCAGGGTTACACCATGTTGGACAGGCTGGTCTTGAACTCCTGACCTTGAGTGATCTACCCACCTCATTCTCCCAAAGTGCTGGGATTACAGGCATGAGCCACCACATCCGGTCAGATGCCAAAGAATTTTTTTTTTTTTTACCTCTCAGGGTTGCAGGCATTTAGAAGACTGATAATACCCATTGTTGGTGAGGTAATCGGAATTAGTTATATCATTGACAGCTAAGAAATTTGGTACAACCTTTGGGACCTTTATACATAATAACGTGGAATGATGCTGAAATATATTATAAAATCAAAAAAGTTCAAAAGCACTGTAGTATATACATTAAAAAAATATATGAGGTGATAGCAAATAGTTAACATTTATTTTCTCTAGGTAAGTTTGAGAAGTCAACTTTGTATGTCAGCCATAGCTTCAGTGTTTTAACATTTATAATTAAAATCTATTATTTTTGTAATCAGAAAAAAAAAGTTTTTAAAAGGCAATTTCACAATTTTTTTTTACAGGAGATTACATGCTTGATGCAAAGCCAAAAGAAATTTCAGAAATTCAACGTTTAAATTATGAACAGGTAATCAACACAATTTTTGTTAAAGTATAATTTTAAAGTTTAAATATATACATTGGTCTCTATCAGTAGGTGGCAGCCTTTTTCTATAAAGGATTAGATAGTAAACATTTTAGACTTTGCAGCCCACATGTGGTCAGTCTCTATTACATATTCTTTGTTTTCTTTTTCAATAACTCTTTAAAAATAAAAAAGCTATTTTTACCTTACAGCCAGATTATCATTCTACAAATCTATATAGAATGATAACATGGTATTTTTCCTTTTTTTTTTTCTCTTTCCATGACAGATCAAACCTTGTGTTTTTCTTGAAAAATTGACTTCCAGGTGAATTTGTCATTGATTTATCTTTCCTCGTTTTATTTATGTTTTACAATTAAGTTATGTTCAGGAGAAAGTTGAACAAATGATGTGTATATCATTAGGACAAATTTTGCCATTTGATAGTTTTAGTGTTCACATTTCTTGACATGTTATTTTGAGATCCTGTTCCACAACATAGGAGGTATCACTAGGCTCAAAATTGTTGGTGCTGGAAAAAAGCAAGCAGAGCTTCATTTTCTTCAGTATTTTTCCTTTACTTGGCAATAGAAGGCGAGAAGGAATTGGCTTCTTAGAGTGGAAGGATGTATTAGCCAGGAAAGAAAGAGACATGATTGGAACCTTCATATTTACTTTCAAAGCAACTTTTTTAACATACTTTCGCCAGTATTAAATTTGCAAAAAGAAAGCATAACTCATTTCAGTATTGCAAAATTTCTTGAGTTTGATGTTCAGATAATCTAGTCCTAATGGAATTTGAAAAATCAACAACTTACATTAAGTCATTTTATAAAATAGGTAATCTAGGCCAGATGCGGTGGCTCACACCTGTAATCCCGGCACTTTCGGAGGCCAAGGTGAGTGGGTCACTTCAGGCCAGGAGTTCGAGATCAGCTGTCCAAAATGTCAGAGCCTCATCTCTACTAAAAATAGACAAATTACCTAGGCGTAGTGGCACGCACCTGTAGTCCCAGTTACTCAGGAGGCTGCTCAGGAGGCTGAGGCATGACTTTATTCTAAGTCATTAAATTTTGTCAGGGGAATTTGTATCTTAAAACAATGATATTCAAACATTTTTAGCAATAGAAACCTCTTTTCAAATGAAATCTCATCTCAGCTTGCAATATGTAAAACCAGTACATGATAAGTATAAAGTGATAAGGTTCAATTTATATCATATATTTATCAAATTTATGTCATTTACTGAAATCATGAACCTATTTTAATAACAAAACTTAAAATTAGGGACCGTAGATGATAGTTGCAGTCTGATATCAAACTCCAAATTTATTTTACTTTTGTTATCTAATTCTGAGAAAATCTTGATTGAAATGAGAAAATCTTGATTTTCCTGTTTGCAGTTGCTGGGAGTGGTGGCTCATACCTGTAATCCCAGCACTTTGGGAGGCCAAGGCAGGTGGATCACTTGAGCCCAGGAGTGAGACCAGCCTGGGCAACATGGCAAAACCCTATCTCTACAAAAAGTACAAAACATTAGCTGGGCATGCTTGCAGACGCCCATAGTCCTGGCTACTTGGGAGCCTGAGGTAAGATGGTCACTTGAGCCCTGGAGGCAGAGGTTGCCGTGAACCAAGATCATGCCATGGCATTCCAGCCTGGACAACAGAATGAGACCCTGTTAAAAAAAAAAAAAAAAAAAAAGAAGAAGAAAGAAAGAAAGAAAAGTGTTGGTAGCCAGTCACAGTGGTTTGCAGCAGTAATTCTAGCTACTCAGGTACTCAGGAGACTGAGGCTGGAGGATTACTTGAGCCTAGGAGTTCAAGATCAGACTAGGTGATATAGTGAGACTCAATCTCAAAAAAAGAAAGAAAGAAAAATAAAAATGTTTGCAAATGTTATCAGCATTTTAAGTCCATCTTGCAGTTTTGGAATACACTCCTATTACACTGATCAGGATCCTAGAAAAGAGATTGGAAGTATTGGCTCAAAGTTAAAACAAAGGATATCTAACAACTGCTTGCATTTCTTATAAACATATCAGTCAAAAAGTATCCTGCTTTTAAAATAAAGACTGAAACTATATGGTGTTATTATTACATTACCATTAGTTTTGGTGAAAATAGTGTATGTCAAGCTTATATAGCTGAGTCTAAGCTAGTGTGTTATGTTCCACAATTGTGATGTAACAGTGTTCTTTTTTGTATACTTTTACATGAGCAGACCTCTTCAAACCTGAATTTAGAAAGACCAACACAGAGCTGCAATATTCCCAACTAAAACTCTTTATGAGAAGTTGTAATGTAAGCATAGAGTGAATTTTTCCAGTTTTGCCTAATAATAGACATCCTGACAGTACCAGAAAACATGATGTGTGTGTGTGTGTGTGTGTGTGTGTGTGTGTGTGTGTGTGTGTGTGTGTGTGTGTGTGGTAAACACAGATTTTTTTTTTTGAGACGGAGTTCTGCTCTTGTTGCCCAGGCTGGAGTGCAATGGCATGATCTCAGCTCACCACAACCTCTGCCTCCTGAGTTCAAGCAATTCTCCTGCCTCAACCTCCCAAGTAGCTGGGACTACAGGCGCCCACCACCATGCCCGGCTAATTTTTGTATTTTTAGTAGAGATGGAGTTTCACTTTGTTGATCAGGCTGGTCTTGAACTCCTGACTTCGTGATCCGCCCGCCTCAGTCTCCCAAAGTTCTAGGATTACAGGCGTGAGCCACTGCGCCTGGCCTCATAACAGATTTTTAAATGACTGCAAATATATTCTTAAAATGTATTTTGTATTTAAGTTTAAAATATTTCGCCATATTAAAAGTTGGTTTGAAAAGAGTTGTAAGAAACAATTTAACTACCGCCTTAAAGGATCCAGTAGTAATCCCTTCTTGTGAGGTAAGCAACCATAGCTCACATTTATATTTTATAATATTAAGTATTATTTGGAATTAGGAACAAAGTGGCAAAATACTTAGCCAAGAGTTTAAAACTCTTTTATAATAAGTTTGTCTCATTTATCAGTTGTTTTTTATTAAGACAGAGTGTTGGCGAGGCGTGGTGACTCACACCTGTAATCCCAGCACTTTGGGAGGCCAAGGTGGTCAGATCACAAGATCAGCAGATCAAGATCATCCTAGCTAACTTGGTGAAACCCCATCTCTACTAAAAGTCCAAAAAATTAGCCAACCACACTCCTGTGGTCCCAGCTACTCTGGAGGCTGAGGCAGGAGAATCCCTTGAATCTGGGAGGTGGAGATTGCAGTGAGCCAAGATCATGTGGCTGCACTCCAGCCTGGGCAATATAGTGAGACGCTGTCTCATGGGGGAAAAAAAGACAGAGTCTTGCTCTATTCACAGGCTAGAGTGCAGTGACACAATCTCAGACCACTGCAACTTCTACCTTTGAGGTTCAAGGGATGCTCATGCCTCAGCCTCCCAAGTAGCTGGGATTACAGGCATCTGCCACCACTCCTGGCTGATTTTTGTTTCTGAGATGGAGTCTTACTCTGTCACCAGGCTGGAATGCAGTGGTACTATCTTGGCTCACTCAACCTCTGCCTCCTGGGTTCAAGCGATTCCCCTGCCTCAGCCTCCTGAGTAGCTGGGAGGTGTGTGCCACCATGCCCAGCTAATTTTTTTTATTTTAGTAGAGAAGGGGTTTCACTATGTTGGCCAGGGTGATCTCGATCTCTTGACCTCATGACCCACCCACCTTGGCCTCCCCAAGTACTGGGATTATAGGTATGAGCCATACAGCCCGGCCAGTTTTTTTATTTTTAGTAGAAATGGCATTTCACCATGTTGGCCAGGCTGGTCTGGAATTCCTGGCCTCAAGTGATCCACCTGCTTTGGCCTCCCAAAGTGCTAGGATTGCAGGCATGAGCTACCACACCAGCCTTTGTTTGTTTGTTTTGATAGGGTCTTACTCTGTCACTTGGGCTGGATTGCCATGGTGCGATCATGGCTTACCACAGCCTCAAACTCCTGGGCCCAAGTGATCTGTCCACCTCGGCCTCCTACAGTGCTAGGATTAAAGGCATGAGCCACTGTGTCTGGCCTGTTTTGTCAAGTTATCTGAAGATATCAAATGGTGTTAATTTAGTTGTTGTAATACTAAATAATGGGGAATAATTGTAGCAAATATATGAAGGTATAAGCATGAGCCTGGAGCCATTAGAAATCATACTGCCCCTAAAGGAAATTGGGTGGTTGACAACCAAGAATTTACAAAAATAGAGGAAAGAACTGGTGGTTGTAAAACTGTAATTCTTAGATTGCTCACTATTGTTACTGTTTTCTCAGATTCATCATTGCTGTAGCTTTAAGAAAAGTTCTAAAACATTTAAAGGAAAAAATGTAAGCTGATTGTTTTTAAGGGTTCAATTTTTGGGAAGGCTGAGAAAATATATTGTTTGGGGGAAACATAAATAGTAGGAAGAGATGAAACTGGCAAAGGTCAAAGACTGTAGTGTAACAATGTTATCCTATTATAATTGCATCATTCATGAATTTAAAACATTTGAATGATTTCTGTTTATTGTCTGAACAGTCTGTTAGAATGGAATTTTATGAATTATTTCTTAAAACAGAACTTTGTAACCTAAATTTGTCTTTTTCAAATTTGAAAGAGAATCTATAGTTTTAATGTAAGAGGATTTCCTTCATTTTCTCTCTTTTTAAAATCAAACACCTCTGTGTAGTCTACTGTTCCTATTTTGTTAGCATCTAATACAGTGTCTGATAAGCAGTAGGGATTCAGTAAAAGTGTGTGAAATTTTCTTTTTTTAATGAGACATAATCTTGCTCTGTCACCCAGGCTGGAGTTCAGTGGCTCTATCTCGGCTCACTGCAACCTCCACCTCCTTGGTTCAAGCAATTCTCCGGCCTCAGCCTCCCTAGTGGCTGGGACTACATTACAGGCCCATGCCACCACGCCCAGCTAATTTTTTTGTATTGTGAAGACAGGGTTTCACCGTGTTAGCCAGGATGATCTCGATCTTCTGACCTCGTGATTTGCCCGCCTTGGCCTCCCAAAGTGTTGGAATTAGAGGCATGAGCCACTGTGCCCGGCCAAAAGTGTATTAACATTTATGTATTGGTTTTATTTGTTCTTTTGAATGTATCCTCTCTATATATGTCCATATTTAATGTGTTAAAATGTTTAGAAAAGCATTTTTTTTTTAACTCCACCATCATAGAAGGATAGAAAAACATTTTAAAATAGTCTTTATTCCAGATTTATATGACTGTATTTATCGAGAAAACTCATGTGGGCAGAATGATCCCTTAATTTGACAAACAAGACTTTGTGGTCTAGCCTCTGCCAGTCTCTTAGACTTCATCTCCTACAACTTTTCACTTTTATTTTGTCCCAGCCACACTGGACCCCATGCTATTCCACGGATACACTAGTAAACTCATTTTTACCTCAGAGTTTTTGCAATGCTCTTTCACCAGAGCTTCCTAAGACTCAGTGCTCACTGTGATCTCTATTCTAGTCTCATTTTCAAAGAGGCCTGCCTCCCTCTCCTTCTTTTCCCTCCCATTTGCACTGCCCTCTCTCCCTCCCTCTTACCTTCCTCTACCTTTCCTCCTTCCCCCCTCCCTCCCTCCCTTTCTTCCTTCCATCCATCTGTCCATCCATCCATCCCAGTGTATTCACTGCAAAATTGAGTATGGAAAGTGCTGAGAATTTCTATATACCTTCTGTTCCTCCTAACCCTGCACGCAAAGCTTTCTCTACTATCAACATCCTGTACCAAAGTGATACATTTATTACCGATAAACCTACAATGTCTCATCATTATCACCCAGAGTCTATAATTTATTCATTCTTGGTGTTGTATATTCTGTGGATTTTGAAAAATGTATAATGACACGTATCTACCATTACAGTATCATACACAATAGTTTCACTGTCCTAAGAATTCTCTGTACTCTGCCTATTCATTCTTCCTTTCCCCTAATCCTTGGCAACCACTTATCTTTTTTACCGTCTCTATAGTCTTGCCTTTTCCAGAATGTTATTTGGAATTATACAGTATGTAGGCTTTTCAGATTATCTTCTTTTCTTTACTAATATGCATTTAAATTCTCTCTATATCTTTTCATGGCTTGATGGCTCCTTCCTGTTTTTTAAAATTGTGTTAAAAACCATGTAATATAAAATGTATTTTTTTAAAGCATACAGTTCGGAAGTGTTAACTGTATTCATAGCGTTATATAACAGATCTCTAGAACTTTTTCATCTTTAAAACTGAAACTTGCCAGGCATAGTAGCTTATGCCTATAATCCCAATGCTTTGAGAGGCTGAAGTGGAAAATTACTTGAGCTCAGAAATTCAAGACCAGTCTGGGCAACATAGTGAGACCCATCTCTACAAAATATCAAATACATTAGCTGGACATGGTAGCATGCACCTGTATTCCCAGCTACAGGGAGGCTGAGGTGGGAGGATCACTTGAGCCCAAGAGGTTGAACCTTGATCATACCACTGCACTCTAGCATGGGCAACAGAGTGACACCCTATATCCATCAGACAACTCCCCTTTCTCACTTCCCATAATTTCCTGAAAACCATTTTACTGTCTATTTTTGTGATTTTGACAACTCTAAATATCTCCTATAAGTAGAGTCATACGGTATTTTTATTTTTGTGACTGACTTATTTTACTCAGCATGATGTACTCAAGGTTCATCCAGGTTGTAGCATATGACAAGATTTCCTTCTTTTTTAAGGCTGAATAATATTCCATGGTATGTATATACCTCATTTTGTTTATTCTTTTGTCAGTTGTGACTAAGAATAGATAAAGAATTATGAATAGGCAAGACATGGTGGCTCATGCCTGTAATCCCAGCACTTCGGGAGGCCATGGCCAGCAGATCACGAGGTCAAAAGATCAAGACCATTCTGGCCAATATGGTGAAGCCCCATCTCTACTAAAAATAAAAAAATTAATTAAAAAAAAATACAAAAATTAGTTGGGTGTGGTTGTGCACCCCTTTGTCCCAGTTACTCGGGAGGCTGAGGCAGGAGAATCATTTGAACCCAGGAGGCAGAGGTTGTGGTGAGCTGAGATCGTGCCACTGCACTCCAGCCTGGTGACAGAGCAAGACTCCATCTCAAAAAAAAAAAAGAATTATGAATAATGTTGCAATGAGCATGGGTGTGCCACTATCTCTTCAAGATCCTACTTTCAATTATTTTAGATTCAAATGTAGGAGAGGCCTTCCTCTTTGACTTTAAAAACATTTGACTTTAGACTTTCCAGTCTAAAATAGGTCCTTCATTTCTACTACTCTCTACAACCTCATCTTGCTCAGTTTTTCTTACTAATACTTGACATTGTGTTATATATATACATGTTTATCTCTCTCAATAGAATGTTAGTTGCATAATGAACTTTGTTTTGTTTTGTTTTGTTTGAGGCAGAGTCTCTCTCTGTTGCCCAGGCTGGAATGCAATGGCACAATCTCTGTGCATGGCAACCTCCACCTCCTGGGTTCAGGTGACCGTCCTACATCAGTTTACTAAGTAGCTGGGACTAAAGGCACATGCCACCACACCTAGCTAATTTTTGTATTTTTAGTAGAGACAAGGTTTCACCCTGTTGGCCAGGCTGGTCTCAAACTCCTGACCTCAAGTAATCCACCTGCCTTGGCCTCCCAAAGTGCTGGGATTACAAGTGTGAGCCACCATGCCTGGCAATCTAGTAAATATTTACTGAGCAACTACTGTGAGCTAGTTATTTGAAGGTGTCAACATGTAGTCAGTGGTGCTGCATAAGTGTTCTCAACAATAAAAATATGTTGAATTTATTGGAGAAAATGGCAAATTAAAAGTAAATGTCCTTATACTTGAATATCTTTCGTGGTCTTGTTTTGATGTTTCTGAATTATAACTTTCCCCTTTTCTATTTTCAGAATATGAGTGATGCCATGGCAATTCTGCACAAATTACAGACAGGCCTGGATGTAAATGTAAGGTTCACTGGTGTTCGAGTGTTTGAGTATACACCGGAATGCATAGTATTTGATCTTCTTGATATTCCTTTGTACCATGGGTGGTTAGTAGACCCTCAGGTAAGCTGAAGAATTTAAATTATATAAACACAAATGCAGGGAAAATGTATTAATTTGGCAAACAATTCTAAATTTATATTTTTTTGTTACTTACTCTTTTTGTACTTTTGCTTGGAATTAGCCAAACTATGAGGTTAAGAGCACAGTCTTCCAGACTACCAAGTCTGCCCAAGGCTTATGACCCCAACTACAAGGAGCTAGGGCCCAACTACAAGGTTAGAGGGAAGAGCTCATAGAAGACCACCCTTACTTATCACACCAACCGCAAGGTCAGAGGTTTCCCAAAACCACCCTCAGGTTCAGTAATTCACCAGAATGACTAACAGGACTTACAGAAACCTATTATACTCACCATTACAGTTTATTACAGGGCGAAGATACAGGTTAAAATTAGCCAAGGAAAGAGACATAGGGCAGAGTCTAGGAGAGTTCCAACTATGAAGCTTCCCTTGGATCCTCAGGACATCATACCCTCCTAGAATTTATGTATGACAATAGGCATGGAGTACTGTCAATCCTAGAAGTTCACCCAACCGTTAGTTTTGGATTTTTTACTGAAATTTCATTATATAGTTAGGATTGAATGATTAATTGATAGCCCATGTAGTTGAACCCAGACTCCTACCCTTCCCTCCCTGGAAGCTGAGCTGACACCATGTGGTTCAAGGGATCCATCATTAGTATAAACTGCAGGTGTGGCCCAAGAGGCCCATGATAAATAACACAGTCACTCCTATTGGTATGGAAATGCCGGGATTTAGAGGTTATCTCATAGGAACCAGGACAAAGGTCAAACCTCTCTTTGGGCAAGACTGTATTTTTTATTGCACAACTTTGAAAAGAGATTTTGTATTACCCAAAGATTTATTTTAAAAAGGCACCCCCATACATCCATCACTCTAACAGTATATTTCTAAATGTACAGTGACCTTTGGTATATTAGTCTAGCAATCTAGATTTTGCCTCTTGTTAAGGGTATTAGGGTCCTGGCAGGAAGTAGATGACACACTTAAGGATAACTGACAAAAGTTTAAGAGACTATTTACAAAGATGTGGGCACAGTTAAGGGGAACAAGCAAGGGATGGTGAAGCATCCTAAAGCTAGCAACAGCAGAAAATGATTGCCATTTCTACTTGTGAAAAGACAAGGAGAGGGAATAGTTAGCAGAACCCAGCAAGATAATTACTAAAGCACAGAGCTGGTGACCAGGAGAGGTGATCTTCAGGAGAGGAATACTGTTACCACCAAGCTATGGCCCAGCAGAGAAAGAGCAAAGGTAATCCACTGTCTGACTCCCACTTTCTGATTTCCTCCATTAGCTCCTATTGGCCAAATTCAACTGATAACTAGAGAGTAAGAATTCCAGTTGCTGCAGTCCTTAGAGGCTAGTTTCCTGAATAGAGAAGAATGGAGAGTTAATTGGAAGGATGAAAGGAAAAAGTAATTTTGCTATCACATACTAAATATTTATATAGGTTAGAGTATTTTCTTTTACAGTGATCTCTGTTATGTCTACTCCTATACTGTTTTAGTATTATTTTCACTTATTTACATTTTTCAACATAAAGTAAGATTCAGATTTCAAAATAATACTGATTATGAACTTTAAAAGAAAAAGACACAGGAATCATACCAGCTAATGCCTTTCAAATTTGTTTTGTTTTATAATATGAGGTGAAAATGTGCCTTTTATATAAATTAAACTTTTCATTTTGAGGTAATTGTAGATTCATATGCTATTGTAAGAAATAATAAAGAATGATCCCTTGTACCTTTTATCCAGTTTTCCCCAATGGAAAAATTTAGTAATTTTACAAAATTTAAAATTTGATTATTTAATCAAAGCCAGGAAATTAACATTAATAAAGTCAAGATATATGACTGGGCACAGTGTCTCATGCCTGTAATCCTAGAACTTTGGGAGGCCAAGGCAAGAGGATTGCTTGAGCCCAGAAGTTCAAGACTAGTCTGGGCAACATGGCAAAACCTTATCTCTACAAAATATAAATATTAACCAGGCATGGTGGAACATGCCTGTGGTCCCAGCTTTTCAAGAAGCTGAGGTGGGAGGATCACTTGTGCCCAGGAGGTCGATGCTGCAGTGAGCTATGATCATGCTATTGCATTCTAGCCTGAGAGACAGAGTGAGACCCTATCTCAAAATAAGTAGATAAATAAGTAAATAAACAAAGTCAAGATACAGAACATTTCTACTAACACAAGGATCCCTCCTGATGCCCTTTTATGTCCACACCCACTTCTCTCACACCCTTACCCTCTATCCTCTTGTTAAACCCTGACAATCACTAATCTTTCTCCATTTCTATAATTTTGTTATTTTGAGAATATTATGTAAGTGAATTAACACAGTGTGTAGGCTTTTTGGATTGACCTTTTTTTTTTTTTGAGATGGAGTCTTGCGCTGTCACCCATGCTGGAGTGCAGTGGCTCGATCTTGGCTCATTGCAACCTCCACCTCCTGGGTTCAAGCGATTCTCCTGCCTCAGCCTCCTGAGTAGCTGGTACTAAGACTACAGGCGTGTGCCACCATGCCCAGCTAATTCTCATATTTTCAGTAGAGATAGGGTTTCACCATATTGGTCAGGCTGGCCTTGAACTCCTGATCTCGTGATCTGGCCTCATGATTTGGGCCTCCCAGAATGCTGGGATTATTGGTGTGAGCCAACACGCCCAGCCTGTATTGGTTTTTTATACTCATCATAAGTCTCCAGAGCATCATCCAGATTGTTGCATCTATAGTTTCTTCCTTTTTATTACTGAGTAATATTCTGTGGTGTGGACGTATCACAGTTTTACTTGTTACAGAGCATCTGGGCATTTTCCAGTGTCTGTTCATTATGTTAAAATTGCTGTAGGCCGGGCACAGTGGCTCACACCTGTAATCCCAGCACTTTGGGAGGCTGAGTTAGGTGGATCACTTGAGGCCAGGAGTTCGAGATCAGCCTGGCCAACATGGCAAAACCCCATCTCTACTAAAAATACAAAAATTAGCTGGGTGCCTGTAATCCCAGCTACTCGGGAGGCTGAGGCAGGAGAATCACTTGAACCCAGGAGGCAGCAGCGACAATGAGCCAAGATTGTGCCACTTCTTTCTGGACTAGGTGATGGAACAAGACTGTATCAAACTGCTGGGAACGTTTGTGTATAAGTACATTTTTCATTTCTCTGGTTTAAATGCCCAGGAGTGCAGTTGCTGGGTTATATCTTAGTTGATTGTGGGTTCGTGTGTTTGCTTTTTAAGAGACAGGGTCTTGCTTTGTTGCCCAGGCTGGACTTGAATTCCTGGGCTCAAGTGATCCTCTCACTGCAGCCTCCCAAGTAGCTGGGACTACAGGCATGCAC
The DNA here is from genome assembly GCA_963574635.1 of Cheracebus regulus. Taxonomy (NCBI): domain Eukaryota; kingdom Metazoa; phylum Chordata; class Mammalia; order Primates; family Pitheciidae; genus Cheracebus; species Cheracebus regulus. The sequence continues at coordinate 127,498 of CAUYQU010014393.1, read as the reverse complement.
CCCTCTGCCCAGTTAACCTGTGTATTTTTTTTTAAGAAAGTGACAAATTGTTTATAGAGTACCTGTACCAAAAGTTTACATTCTCAGCAGTAACATGAATGATCCAGTTTCTCTGCATCTTCATCTTCATCAGCATTTAATGTTGTCACTTTTTTTTTTTTAGCCATCCTTAGGTAGCAATATTTCATTGTAGTTTTAATTTGCATTTCTTTTTCTTTTTCTTTTTCTTTTTTTTTTTTTTTGAGACAGAGTCTCATTCTGTTGCCCAGGCTAGAGTGCAATGGTGTGATCTTGGCTCACTGCAGCCTCCTCCTCCTGGGTTTAAGTGATTCTCCTGCCTCAGCCCCCTGAGTAGGGCAGATTACAGTCACCCGCCACCATGCCCACCTAATTTTTTTGTATTTTTAGTAGACACAGGCTTTCACCATGTTGGTTAGGCTGGTCACAAACTCCTGACCTGAGGTGATACACCCACCTAGGCCTCCCACAGTGCTGAGAATATAGGCGTGAGCCATCGTACCTAGGCTAGTTGTGTTGAACATCTTTTTTTTTTCCTTTGAGACAGAGTTTCACTCTTGTCGCCCGGGCTGTACTGCAATGGCGCTATCTCAGCTCACCACAACCTCTGCCTCCCCAGTTCAAACGATTCTCCTGCCTCAGCCTCCCGAGTAGCTGAGATTATAGGCATGCGCCACCACACCCAGCTAATTTTGTATTTTTAGTACAGACAGGGTTTCTCCATGTTGGTCAGGCTGGTCTCGAACTGCTGACCTCAGATGATCTGCCCTCCTTGGCCTCCCGAAGTATTGGGATTACAGGTGTGAGCCACCATGCCCGGCCGATGTTGAACATCTTTTGATGTGCTTGTTTGCGATTTGTATGTTCTTTTTAGTAAAATATCTCCTTGTGTCTTTTGCTCATTTCTAATTAGATTAGTTATTTACTGTTGAGTTTTGTTTTTTTGTTTTATTTTTTGACACTGGGTCTTGCTGAGTCACCCAGGCTGGAGTGCAGTGGCATGATCATAGCTCACTGCAGCCTCAAATTCCTGGGGTCAAGTGATCCATCTGCCTCAGCCTCTTGAGTAGCTGGGTACATGCCATCATGCCCTGGTAATTTTTTAATTTTTTTCTAGAAATGAGGTCTCACCATATCTCTCAGGCTGGTCTCAAACTCCTGGACTCGAATGATCCCCCTGCCTCAGCCTCATAAAGTGCTGGGACTACAGATGTGAGTCACCATGTCCAGCCCCTTTGCCCATTTTTTTTAACTGGGTTCTGTGTCTTTTTGTAATTGAGTTGCAAATGATCTTGATGTGCTCTAAGCAGAAATCTCTTGTAAAATATATGATTTGGAAATATTCCTTAATGTTGAATTTTTTTTTTTTTTTTTTTTTTAGAAACAGCATGTCACTCTTTGACATGCTTGAACTCCCAGTCTGGTCTTGAACTCCTGGCCTCAAGCAATCTTCCCACTTCAGCCTCTTAGCTGGGGTTACACGTGTGAGCCACTGTGCCTGGACTTAATTTCAATGAAGTTCATTTTATCTGCTTTTTCTTTTGTCCCTTATGCTTTTGGTGTCCTATCTAAGAAGGCTTTGCCTAACCAGAAATCAAGATTTAGTTATTTTCTATTGAGTTGTATAATTTTAGCACTTACATTTATGAATATGGTTAATTTTGAGTTAATTTTTATGGTTTGAGGAAAAGGTTCAACTTTATTCATATGCATGTAGATATCCAGTTGTCCTAGTACTATTTGCTGAAAAGGTTATTCTCACCCCGTTGAATTATCTTGACACTTAGCATGATCTTCGTAAAATAAACCCTTCCCTTTACCCTGTGCCCTCCTCATCCCCTTAAAAGCATCCAGTTTAATTAAAATAAGATTTAAAACCCTTATTCATATTTATGGAGGCTTTTTTTTTTTTTTGAGACAGAGTCTTACTTTGTCACCCAGGCTGGAGTATGGTGGCACAATCTTGGTTCACTGCAGCCTCAACCTCCTGTGTTCAAGTGATCCTCCCTCCTTAGTCCCCAGGTAGCTAGGTGCATACCACCATGCCTGGCTAATTGAGACAAGATTTCACTGTGTTGCCCAGGCTGGTCTCAAACTCCTGGCCTCAAGCAATCCTCCCACCTCAGACTCCCAAAATGCTGAGATTACAAGCATGAGCCACTGTGCTTGTCTCAAAAAGAAAGGCTATTATTTCTTTACCTGATTAACTGCCATCTCCCACTATAATATAGGTTTTATAAGGGCTGGATTCTTATCTCAGTATTTGGAACAGTGCCTGGAATGTCTTAGGTTCTCAGTAAATATTGACTGATGGAATGCAGCATACATGTGTGCATCCATTAACTCTAGGAAAGTGGAGATCATAATGGCAAGGACTTGGCAGTGCTTTTTTTTTTTTTCATCTCTGTCCATTGGTAAAAGCTGCTGGGATTCAGGAGAATGGAAAGATGGCTTACTATAAGCAAGGCAACTCTGAGAATTGCACTGAAAAGTCTCAGCATACCCAGAATTTGTATATCCAAGGTTGGATTCTGGCAGATGATAATGATAGATAATTTAGATTGTGAAGAATGACAGTCTGATGACTGTAAGCCTGAGTTCTTTATTTTTAAATTTTTTTTTTAAGAGACAATATCTCGCTCTGTTGCCCACACTAGAGTGCAGTAGCATGATCCTAGCTCCCTGCAGCCTCAGATAGTTCAAGGGATCCTCCAACCTCAGCCTCCCAAGTAGCTGGGGCTACAGTGCACCAGCATGCCTGGCTCACATGCAAAGTATTTTAAGTATTGTAATTAAGAATTAGACCAATGGCCAGAGCAATCAGGCAAGAAAAAGAAATAAAGGGTATTATTTTTTTTTTTTTTAGATTCCACATATAAGTGTGATCATGCAGTATTGTTTTTCTGTGCCTGGCTTATTTCACTTAACATAATATCTTATAGATTTATCTGCGTTGTTGCAAATGATATTTCCTTTTTAAGGCTTTATAGTACCCCATTGTTCACGTATACAACATTTTCTTTAACTTATTACCTATTGATGAACAGTTAGGCTGATTTCATAGCTTGGCTTTTATGAATAATGCTGAAGTGAACATGTGTGTGCAGATATATCCCTTCAAAATACTGATTTCATCTCCATTGATATATGTCCAGAATTTTGAATGCTGAATCACATGGTAATTAGATATTATTTATTTGAAGAAGCATCATACTGTTTTCTACATGGCTGTACCAGTTTGTATCCCCACTAACAGTACATAAGAGTTCCTTTTTCCCCACATCCCCACCAACAGTTGTCTCCCATTTTTTTCAAAACAATTATTCTTACAGGTATGAGGTGATAGCTCATTGTGGTTTTAGTTTGCATTTATTTGTTTATTATTTATGTTGAACACTTTATTTTATTTATTTATTTTTAATATACTTTAAGTTCTGGGGTACATGTGCAGAATGTGCAGGTTTGTTATTTTGGGCTGCAAAGGTGGGGTCTTCTAAATATACAATAATGTCATCTGTAAATAGAGACGATTTGACTTCCTCTTTTTCTAACTGAAAACGCTTTATTTATTTTTCTTGCCTGATTGCCCTGGCCAGAACTTCCAATACTATATTGAATGGGAGTGGTGAGAGAGGGCATCTTTGTCTATGTTGAACACTTTTTTACTAAACCTGTTAGCCATTTCTTTGTCTTAAGTAATATCTATTGAAGTTATTGTTATTGAGTTGAATTCTCTATATACTTGGATATTAATTCCTATCAAATTTATGGTTTGCAAACATTTTCACTCAGTCTGTGGGTTGTCTGTTAATTTAGTTATTATTATCTCATTTGCTGTGCAGAAATGTTTTACTTTGATGCTATTCTATACTTCTATTTTTGTCTTTCTTGCCTGTGCTTCCAGGGTCATATCCAAAAAACTTACTGCCCAGATTAATGCCATGTAGGTTCTCCACTGTTTTCTTGGAGTTCGTCTTTACAGTTAAGTCTTTAATCCATATTGAGACCACTTGAATTTAATCTTCAGTTTTTATTATTTTCCATTTTTCTTTTAGATTATGAGGCTTTTCCCCTTAATTAATGTAGCTATGTTTGGATTAGGTATCTTAGCTGTTTCTATGTGATATAATTTACAAAACTTTTTCTAGAATTTTACTTTTTCTTTTTATTTTCATTGTTTTACATAAAAATATTTTTCACTTTGCACTTTAAAATTTTCAGTTGTCTACTTTATTAATTAATGTTGATTATAGTTAAAAATGTTATTCCTGTTCCCACATGTTATACTGCTATTAGTATGAGTTCATTACACACATATAGATTTCTGGGACTCTGCGATAGATTATTCTCGTTAATGAGAGATCAAATATTACCTTTTGTGGACAACATTTATTAAAAAGTCCTTTTTTTCTCACTAATTAGAGTATGACTTTTTGCCATATTCTGATGTTTATTTGAATCTATTTCTGGGTTTTATTTTTCCTTCAGTTAGTCTATTTATTTATTCATGTATTATTCTAATATCAAACTCATTTAATTACATGTTATTTATAATTTGTTTTAATATGAGAAAGGTCTCACTCCCATTTCCCACTAACGTTCCCTGTAGAATTTCCCCAGTTACTTTTATTAGGTTTTCATATGAATCATAAAATCAACTTGTAATAAACAGTAAAACTATGTACATTTTTAAAATAGTCTGCTGAATGTATAGAATTTAGAATGAAATTACATTTTCATAACATCTAGTCACCTTATCTTAGACTGTACTAGTTCCCTCAATATGCTATCTTTATAACATGCAAACTGTTAACTCTTCCTTTCCAATTATTTTTACCTCTAATTGCTTATCCTTGAAAACCCAATCAGCTAACCACTCAATGCAATGTAAATAATAGTGGCAAAAATGGTCATTACGTTTTTTTTTATTGTAGTGGAAGTTTTTACCCATTATATAAGATGTTGACTTTTTAGTTAAGGTATGTGTGCGTGTGTATATATGTGCATGTGTGTTTATATATGTAAAACAAAGTCTATTATATTTTTATTGATTCTTTCCACAATCATGGAAGTACAATCATTAAAATACTTTTGTACTTAGAAATTATGATTTTCTTTCCAGTTCTATAAATATAATGAAATGTATTAAATAATTTTTAGTAACACAATCAATTTATTTGAGAAAACAGCTTGCCACTGGGTATATTTTATTATTTTTAATATGCTATGGGATTGTTTTATTTTCACTGATATTACTGACATTGACCTGTAAATTTGATCAATCACTATATTTATCATACTTTGGTAGATTTGAATAACAATAATTTGGAAATTTTTCTTCTTTATTTATTCCACAAAATAATTTATGTGGCATTGCCCTTTCTCATCTTTAAAGTTTTCGTAAAATTCCCTTCTCAAAAAAAATGTGTTTTGGGCTTTTTACTGGAATGGTCTTTTAAATTGTCTTCTAATTTTTAAAAACCATGTTTATTCACACTTTCTATCTTTAAGATTCAGTTTACAATATATTTTTTTCTACAAAACTTACATTTTGCCATGCTTTTCAAACAGAGAGAGATCTATTTTACGCTGTCTATTTTAAAATATCCTTGTTCTGACTGTTAATTTCCTTTGCCTCTTCTTATTTTGGTAGTTGTGCTTTTAATTTACTAGTTGAATACTAAGCTAAGATTTTGTCCAGTTTTTTAGTGTTTAATTTTTAAAATAATTATTTTCAAAACATGATTTTCATCAGAAATATATTAATATATTATTTAAATATTTTAAGTACTAAGAATTAGTCACTGACTTACAGTACTTTACATTTTCATGAATTCGCAACACACATAAATATTTCACATTTTTAAATTTTGAAATAGCTATCTTATTTTTAGAATTGCAAACTTCCTAGATGCTAAAAAACAACAGAAGGCATAAAAATGGATGGACTGGGTGCAGTGGTTCACGCCTGTAATCCCAGCACTTTGGGAGGCTGAGGCGGGCAGATCATCTGAGGTCTGGAGTTCAAGACCAGCCTAAGCAACACGGAGGAACCCCATCTCTACTAAAAATACAAAATTAGCCACGTGTGGTGGCACATGCCTGTAATCCCAGCTACTCAAGAGGCTAAGGCAGGAGAATCGCTTGAACCGGAGAGGCGGAGTTTGTGGTGAGATGAGATCACGCCATTGCACTGCAGTCTAGGTAACAAGAGCAAAACTCCGTCTCAAATAAAGGGAAAAAAAATTGACTAACCAGACAAATTTTAGTGGGTAGTCAATATATTTCCAAGCAATTATTAGAGTTCTATTCAAAATGAATAATGGAAAATGAGTAATTTTGTCAGGAAGCACATTATGAAAGAGGATACATTTGTATAACTTATATCATATTTCCTCATTCATTTATCATTCAGTCATATAGTCATCCATTCAAAATGTTTGTTGGTTACATAAAGTATCCCAATATCCATCATTATTTCATATTATTTTTACATTTTTTTAAAAAGCTTGTCATGATACCAAATTTATAAAGCAAATTAAATAGTTTTACAGCACTGTCTGAGCCATTGTTCAGTATTCAGCCAAACTCATTGTTTTACACAAAAAATGATTTATGGTTAGATTTTAATTGAGAAGTTATATTTTTAAAGCAACTTTTGCCAAGCACACAATGTTGTACATTTATATCTAATATGGCATTGAAAAAGTATACATCCTCTTATTCATATTTCCTTCACTTCTGAGTACACTGTTGTAAGAAGATTACTGGAGTTTTTATAGAGCATCTCTTTGAAACATTCTCAACATATTTTCACAGATGCGAAACTTTTTTTTTAGAATAAACTTTTTTCTTCCTCCTTCTATTTCATCACTTCTATCAATAAAGTAAAATGGCTTCTTCACTTTGGATGGGCTTACTTAAAAGTTCCTATTATATCAACAATTAAAAAATTTTTAATTGTTAATAAAAATAAAACCTGTAGCCACATTAATTTTAAAAGGTTAAAATTTGTGCTTACTTGTTTTGATTCATGAGATTGCTTGTGAAAATAGCCATTTAATTAAAACAAAATTTACGGTTATAACAAGCATAATTTACATATAATTTTAAATTTTTTTCTTACTCTTCTTATTTTTAAATTGTCAAAGCTATTGTATAGAAAAAGTTTTATTCTCTTGCATGTTCAATTATTATTTAAGGGTCATTCATGTAAACGTGCTATTCTTCTATTTATGGAAATGGTTTCATTAATATAACTTTGTTTATATAAAAAGAAACAAAATAATATATGTTGTCTTCTGTTTGTTTTTATTGTTTCTGTTTTTTTTTCCCCTGAAGGGTTTTTGATTGTTTGATTTTACTAATTAAAGTCCAGAAGAAGATGATGGTTTAAGAGAATTAAGAAAATTGTCATTATTTTCCGTTCCACTTCCAAATGGCATAAACAAATTTCTTTGTTCCTCTCCTTTGAGTGAAAATTAATATTCTAGAAATGATTATAAATGCTGTCACAAATAACCATTTAAAAAAATCAAAGAATAAGTGCAGTGAATAAGGACCTTAGTTCTTTAGAAACTGTGTTGTCTTTCATAAATTTTCTATTTTCTATATATCCTAGAATCCCAGATTGGGTACCAGAGATGTATGCATTCCAGACTGCCAACAGTCATCGACAAAAATAAACAAAATAGACAAAATAATTCCTTATGAATTAAAGTGGCATCATTCTATATCACAGTGTGCTTTCCACCAGCATGCATGTCAGGGTATAGAAATGTAAGATTCAGTTTTGAGGCATACAGCAAAGTAAAAGAAAAGAAAAGGAGTTTAGGGTATATGAAGAAAGTGATTATAATAACTGACTGTGGAATTTAAACTAGTTAAGGAGAAAGTAAAGTGAGACATGAGGAGTAATAAAAAGATAATAGAGTCATCAGACCGGGTACCAGCAGCAGAAAGATTGTTGAATTTGTAGCACCAGAGGAAATTAGCAAATGAAAAAATAAAGAAAGAAAGAAAGAAAATAGGAGTCAATGGTGAGCAAGCTGGATATATGAATTTAAGATTAGAAAAGTCCAGTAAGGTCTAGGTTGACGTAAGGTCAAAAACAAATTCAGTGGAGAAAAACAGAACAATTTATTGAAAGGGTTATTCTTGTGAATATTGACATCACTAAAGATTCCAATAAGAGCAATGTGAAAAAGACAATATGCCAGAAGCTAAAATCACCAGGGATGAAATAATGATGACCAGTGGGGATGAGGACAGAAGTAGGTGGCTGCAGCTGAGAGTGGTAGTGAGTGCTGTAGTCTAAAGATTTGTCATTCTAAAGGAAAAAGAATAGTGTGAAAGAGACCATATAATGAGAAAAAATGTAATGTAGCTCACCTCCAGGCACTGAAGTATAAAGCATATGGGAAAGAAAAGGAAAACAACCACCACTTAAGAAGTCTGCAGGGGAGGCATTGCTATGTTATCAGGGAATAACAAAGTTCTGACTTTTTAGAATTGGTTCTCCAATCTGAATGTAAGGACACTTATGCCTTTATTTTTGGTGTAAAAGGGGGTAATGGTTGTCTGTGGCATAATTCAGTAATAAAAATGAGCAAAATATTGCCAATGGGCACTTTTAATTAACACCTACAGAAAGAGAACTACTGGTTTGTATATATTTGCCACCTTAGAACATTTTAGTCAAATTAAGGAGTAAAATGGAATCAACTGGTTGTGCCTAACTTGCTGGAGAAATGGAGAAAAAAAAAGATGAGCTCAGGGCTTCAAATTCACAGCTAACGTTCCACATGAATAACCTAAATGTTTTCACATTTGCCATGAAAGAAACCCTAATCTCCTCTAGCCACAGGGCTGAGATTTCTGAAAGCCAAACCTTGAGTCCCATCCTGCCCCTGGCTGAGTTACAAGGCAATTTATTTTCCAAACCTCAGTGTGTCTTCTGTTACACTGAGGGCATTGACTGGGAAGACATGTAATTCTAAAATTAGAATGGAGCATAGAGACAGACACCCATGAAGCTGGTGACATCAAACCCTGAAATCTGGCTGCCACTTTCTTGCCAGCTGATGCCCCCCTTCCACCCCTGCCTGAAAAGGTTAGCCTTCCTTTACCTCTAATGCCCTCACCTAGGGAATTTACTTACAAAACTGCTGATTCTTTTCAGGATTCAACCTCTTCCCTTCTCTTTGCTTCTAGACTTAAACTAGACTCCATAAGTCCTGAAGAATGAAGTATCAATTGCAGTACACAAGGGAGTACACCATACACCAGAATAATTACATGTTTCTCTTTTTCAGTTTAGACAGAAATCAGGGATGTGTGCAGGAATGGATCCTAATGAGTATGGTGTGATCTAACAGACTGAAATAGATTCCTCTTGATTAACTAAGATGGAACCTACTAAGAAGGAACCTACGGTCATGGCATATTCCTAAATTCCTATGGCTACAAGAAAAAACAGACTTTTAATCCATTCTCCAACAAGAGGGTCTACAAGGCAAATTGTCAGACCCCTCCTAACTGATCTATAGTCCAAACCACTACAACTCTTGTTTGGACAGAGGACTGACCTTACAAACATTTTTTTTTCTGCTAAGTCACTGCAGATATAAAGGTAGATTCCCCAGATTATAGAGCCTGTGCACAAACTCTCTTTGTGTTCTGTAGTTCACCTTTCAATGTACAGAGCCATATTCCATCTCATTTTAATGCTGAAACCCCCACCCCAAAGGGAAATGAGATGTTTGCCCATCGCACCTGCACTTGACTTTCCTCATAAATATGTACAGTTTTCCCTCAAAACTTGCTAAATATGTATGTATGTATGTCTCTATTTTGTAAGACAAACCCTGTGAGGCAAAAACTCAATCCATCCTTTCCTTTTTCAAAGAGAGAGCACCTTTGATCCACACCCAGAGACTGCCTTTTCCCAGTTGGCAAACTGATATAATCAATACAGCTCTCCTTCCTATTATTTAGCCATCCTGGTGGTCTTTTTGGTGACAGATTTATTGTGTCATCAAAGCCAAGAGTGTCCAAATAATGCACCATTTACTCTGAGAAATAAAGTTAAAGAAGGAACTCCAGCATCCATGAAAAGCTCTGTGTCCACTCCTCTGTAGGTCAGAGATTACAGTGGGAACTGCTACTAGCAAGCTAAGAACACAAAATTCAATGAGTATAATGGAATCCTGGAATGACAAGGTCAAGTTCTGGCACTTAATAACCAATGACAAGTGTTTTCTGATTACCAATCATGAAATACAGCCAGAGAAGTAATCAGAATAGTCTTTCAGACAACTTGCATTGGCTAGTTGGTCATGATGTTCTTGGAAAATAGATGGGTGGTCTACTAAATTCTTTATTGCTCTGTGTAAGCAGAACAATTCTAGGTCTAATAAAAATAAGTAAGCCTTAAATCATCAAAACAAAACCACAATCCCTCAATTAACACCCAGGCTTGAGCCAATTTACAGATCTAAACACCTTGAATGAATGAGAGGCGGTATCCTCTTGAGGAAGAACCGTGCTACACTGCAAAAATCTTTTAAATAAATTTTTCTCTGAGCCTTCCTCAAAGGGTATTGTGACTATATTATACTTCAGTGGCTCGGAAAATAATTAGACTTCTTAGAGATTTTTTTTTTTGACACTGGTTTTGAAGTGAAATTAATTTCTGGAGGCCTAGAATGTCACTGTGATCCACCAACCAGATTAGGGTCTAATGGAAGTCAAGTAATTAATGGAGTTTTAACTTGAGTCCATCTCACAGTGGTATCAGTAGGTTCCTAGGCTCATCCTGTAGTTATTCATCTAGTTCCATAATTTATCATTGGAATAATAATACTCTGCAGCTAGAAGAATTCTCACATTGGTTCTCTAACCTGCAGAGTGGGAGCTATTTTTTATATAAAAGACCAAATGGAAACCACTAGAGTTTCTTCTAATTACAGAAATCTTAAAACAAATGCAACACAGCACTTCTAGAGGGATTGCAGAGGTTATTGCCATCGTTAAGGGCTACAGTATAACAGGATTTGTGATTCCATTATAGCCCCATTCTACTTCCTATTTGGCCTGTGCAGAAACAGATGATGTTCAAGGATGACCATATTTGTTGCAAACTTAATCAGCCAGTGACTACAGTTGCAACTATTTCTACATGGGGTAACAGTGCTTGAGAAATTAACACATATCCTGCCTGGTACCTGGTACACAGATATCTGATCTGTCAAGGTATTTATTTTTCCCTATAACAGTTACTAAGGCCACCAGAAGCAGTTTACTCTCAGCTAGTTTGGCCAGCAATACTGCAACTCTTCAGCTCTAGTCGTAATTGTACCCATATTGTGATCTAACATTATGGGAAATCATGCTAATGGTACCATCATTAAAGTCAATGAAAATCCCAAACCCAATTGAGATTGGACTTACTAATGGGCCAGACCCTTCAGGAATAAGGTTTGAGTCAAAACCCTAGCAAAGAAGTATGACAAATGAAAGTACCACTGAGGACAAAGAGACAATGGGATCAGTAGTGAAAGCATATATTTATACATACCAGATAGGACCATGGAACATTTGAAAAAACAAGGACTGTATTAGTATTTCTTTCTTATTCTCTATGAATATATTTGTATACATAGTACCTGAATATTTTTGTTTTCTTCTCTATTATCCCATATAATCTAGGAAAAAAAGGTATTAATAATAGAAAACTTTATATTGCAGTATTTAGGTTACAGGATATCAAAAGAGAAAAGTTAACATCATCTAGGAATAGGCATTATCTCATGGAGAAAGAGCCTAGTTTCACAGTAATATCTCCTATCCTTCAGCGGTGGCTTACAGAAGACAGCTACTACTGACCTAAACAACATATGTATATATGTGTGTATACATATGTGTGTGTGTGTGTATACATATACACATGTATGTATATATATGTACGTATATAGTGTGTATATACATACACACACATATATATCTAGTATGTGTATATATACATATATATCTAGTATATGTATATATATATAGTGTGTGTGTGTGTGTGTATATATATATACATATAGTGTGTGTGTATATGTATATATGTGTCTATATATATGTGTATGTATATACATATACACATATATGTATATATGTACATATATAGTGTGTATATACATACACACACATATATATCTAGTATGTGTATATATACATATATATCTAGTATATGTATATATAGTGTGTGTGTGTGTATATATATATATATAGTATATGTATATATAGTGTGTGTGTGTGTGTGTATATATATATATATATGTATACACACATATAGTGTGTGTGTGTATATATATACACACCCAGCTATTTTTTTTTCCTTTTTTCATTTTGAATAGAAACAGGATTTCATCATGTTGGCCAATCTCCTGACCTCAAGTGATCCACCCGCCTCAGCTTCCCAAAGTGCTGGGACTATAGGTATGAGCCACTGCCCCCAGCCTGACTCGTATTTAAACATTAGTTTTTAAAGATCTATATTGTGTCAATAGTAAATGTGTTTTTGGTAGGCTACCAAACAAATAGAACCATACTTTTGCATACAAGCTTACACAATCTAAATATCACATATATTATATATATGCATAGACACATAGGCACACATATATGTTAGTGATCTACTAAAAATTGCTACAGTAATTCAGGTATAGCTGTTATTATCTCAGATATTAATTGGCTAGATACAAATTATTGAAATGAATTTATATATTGTTCACATAGTTTTGTAGCTCAACATGTGTATGCTTAGCTCTGGTTTGCAGCTTTCAATACCAAAACGTAACAAGAATTTGGACACATTATTCAAGAGATAATATAAGTGGTTATGACAGGAACAAATATTATTACATCCAAAAATATCTTCAGTTGATAGCAATTTTAGCCTTATGACTGCGTAGATGACATGGTGCACTGTCCAAATTCCTCCTTCAAGACTAAGACATTTTTCCTTTAGGTGCCAGAAGCAATGACATCTCAGGGCACTTAGCCAAGTCATTCCATAGAAATTTCTATCAGTCTTGTCCAAGGTCATGTCACGTCTTGGAATAGCTTGCATTCAATATTAGTCAATACAGAAAATATGAAGGCTGATACATTTTGCTTCTTTATAGAACAATTTTAAAAGGATATGCCACCTTTACAGGTTCTTGTGGGATTATTTGAAGTGTTTGTTGCAACTTCTGCATTTTCAGTGATTTCTCTTCTCAGTCCTATTTCTTTCTTTCATTTTTCCACAGATCATCGTCACAAATGTGTATCTCAATAAACTTCCTGAAGAGACCATCTCTAGGTCTTTTCCTGAAGACCTCAACCAAGACAAGGGTTAATATTATAATCTTCTATATGTTTCTGTTACCAGCTCTCCTAACTTCCCAGTATATTATCATAAACAGCCAGAAAACTATTTAAAATAGTACTATGAACACTGAAATTTAATGGAATGTTAAAGAAAACTTCTAAAAAAGCTGGGGGAAAATTACACAAACTACAATTTGAAGTGATTTGTTGCCAAGTAAACCACACACACACACACACACAAAATCAACTAAACAGGCAATTAGATTATAAAGATGGACACAGAGGGCTTTGGTTGCAATGCATTGTCCTCTTAACCCAGCCTCCAAAAAGAGGCAGATGATCAGAAACTTGGACTTAGAATTATTTTACAAAGACATAGTGTCTTTGTAATTCACTTTTTAAATTATTTAGAGACCAAAGTATTTATTGTTGCCGCATAAATACAGGGAAGAGGAAGGAAAACATAATGATATAATGCTGGCTCACCAATGTCTCAATCAATTAAACAATTAATTTCGGTACAATTAATTTTTATACCAGGTAAAATAGTAATGAGATCATTTTATGAATGTTTATTGTTTTTCCAAATACTTTGCAGATATTTAAATAACTGTTTTTATTTTCTCTAAAAGTCTGTGTAGACTTGCTCTCTGCAGCTGAGTCATAGACAATTTGTTGAAAAATCAAGAGAATTGCTCCTTTATATACATATTTTATTTTTATTTGAATTTTATTTATGTTGTTAACAGATTCTTGTCTTTAAATGTAGAGATAATCTGATACAAAGTTGACTCTTCTTACCCGCTGGCTCCTCATTCATGGATTCAAACAGCTACAGTTTTAATTTGTTTTTAATAAAAATCAAAAATTAACAATGCAACAATTAAAAATTAATACAAGAAAAAATACAGTAAAACAACTTTTTACATAGCACTTACATTGTTTTTGGTTTTAGAAGCAATCTAGAGGTGACTTAAATTATACATGAGGCTGTACATCTGTTACATGCAAATACTACATCATTTTATATAAAAGACTTGAGCATGTGTGTATTTCAGTATTCACAAGGGTCCTGAAAGTAGTCTCCTTTGGATACAGAGGGAAGGCTGTATCTGTAAAGGGCATTATTCCCAGTGTCATTGGAGACTGGAAACTCTGGCAATCATAGATGGAATATAGTGCTACATCTTAGCTGATTTTGATTGTCTTAGTATTGTCTACAATGTTACAAGGAGAATGAATTTCAATTCAAGGATAAAAGAAATAAAGATGGTTTGCCAATTAAGTTGTGATATTAAATGTATCCATAAAGGCTGGATACAGGAGCAATTTCAATATGATTTTTGTTTGTTTGACTTTTACCTTCAACAAGCCAGTCATTGTTGACTGTCACCTAATTCAAGTGACAACACCTTGGATTCAAACTAATGTTGAAATACTTTTTCTAAAAATATTTTCTATAATATAATTTTTAAGAAGTTCAATTATTAACTCACTCTGTGAATTACTTAAGAACATCACATATATTATGCAGCTACAAACTAGATAAAATCAGAAATTTTATATCTTTTTCTTTGTAAAATAATGGTTTTTAGAAAGAAAAGTTCTGAAGGGGCCAATTGTACAGTCCTTTCTTGTCTTTGGGGATTATATTCCGAGACCACCAGTGGATGCTTGAAGCTTCAGATAGTACCCAATTGCTTTCTATTAGAATACATATCTGTTCATGTCTTCCACCAAAAATTTAATGCTTTTTCCATCTTACCTAAACACTTATCACACACTGGCTGTAACTTTTGCTGTTTCAGGTGCAACAACAAAACTTGCACAAATTTATTTTTCTCTCTTCATACTTTCATAGATAGAAGATTTGTTCTTACCTTAGACCTTTTCTGAAAGAGGGTCTCTGTTTCAGAAAATAGAATAAAATGTATATGTGTATATATGTATATGTGTAAAATGTATATGTGTATGTACACATGCACACATATGTATACACATGTGTGCATGTGTACAAACATATGTATATACACATACACACATATGTATGTATATACATATGAACCTACTTATAGGTATACATGTATACACATATATGTATGCACCTAGTTATACCTACATATATATAGTTAAATATATCTTTTGTTCTTCTGAATTGCAATATACTCTTCTTATTAAAATAATAAGAGATATTTTCAAAATGTTTAAAATGACATTTATCTTTGAAACATTATCTAGAAAGCTAAACTTTAGCTTGATACAGTCCTTAAGTTTCCTTTAGAGACAATGCTATTTAAATCCTTATGTTGGCTTTGATCTAGAATTTTATGATTTCCACATGAGCTATAAATATCATTATCCTATCACAAATAGAATACATGGACTGTGTCTATATGAAATACTCAGTTTATTCTATGACAACTTCAAGTGACTGAGGATTTCCAATCTTTCTGATTAACTTACTAGACTTTGAACTGTAACTACTTATGTCATAGGAATTTTGGGGTGCCATTTTGCTAGCCGGAAACTTCTGTGGCCAGTTGCACTTTTGCCCAAGTTTTGCTCAGGCTTGCTGGGCTCATTCCACCCACTCAGCCTGGAAGTTTGTGCTCGGCTCATTCTACTAACCTGGATCTCATGCCTGCCAAGGGCAAGCCAGGTACAAAGCAGTGAGGGGAGTGTGAGCAAACAAGTACAGAGTCCAGCCACTGTCTACAGCCAAGTATGCTGCCTACACCAGGGTGGGCAACTCCAGGCACCAGCACAGACTCTGACTCCCTGTGAGGCTGTGGCTGGATGAGGTGTACCATGAGCAGCTTCCACTGTAGACACTACAGAATACGGTGGTGCCCAGCAGTTTGGAGGCACCAGGAACCATGGAGCCCCAAAGGAGGTGTCACAGGCCTGCCTCAGGGAGCTCCTAGGTCTGGGCTCCCCGAAGGGCCACAACTCTTCTCTCCTTCTCTCTTCCTTTCTTGTCACCTGCAATGTGATTTGCAAAGGGCATGTTTCATCCCTGTTTGTGTTACAGCTTTCAGACATGACATTAGGCAGGTCTCAAGTTCTTTACTGTGCCCAGGAATAATGTGGTACATGGACAAGTGGAAGGTGAGCAAGATGAAAAGGTGCTTTGCTGAGTGACAGAACAGCTCAGAGGAGACCTGCAGTGGGTAGCTCCTCTCTGCAGAAAGGTCATCGTGATGTCTGCTCCAATCTGGCTGAATCTAGGGATTTTTATGGGCTTCAGTGGGGAGGAAGTGCATGCTGAAAGGTCCATGGTGGCCATGGGCTGGGCTGGAAAAAGCAGCGTAAGTTCTCACTCTGGTCCACAAAACTGGCAGCCCAGCCCCCGGGTTTCAGACCATTCCAGGCCTGAAGATGAGGTGGCTTCACTGGGTACTGGCCCCTTTCCACCCAGGAGACTGTCTTTCTCCTGCTGCCATGAACCTGCCATCCATGACACCCAGGCTATTCATGCCAAGGGGTGCCTGCAGACCAGTGCCAAGCTGCCCTAAACACCCCCTCAGCCTCCCTCCCATGCTCGTTGGCATCCAAAGTTTGGAAAGGGACCAAGGTGGCAGAGGGATGATGTGTCAGCACTGCCCTAACCACATCACACCTGGCCAGATCACAACAGCACCTGGACTCTGCCTCTACTTTGCTCCAAAATCGGTGCAGGAGCTGAGAGTGGGGAGAGACCAGGCAGAAGGAACAGGCATTTCTGAGCCTACAAGGGCAGGGAGTCTTCCTGGTTACTGAGAGCACAGGAATGCCTGGATCCAAAGTTACAGCTCGGCTGGGGCAGCTGCAGCTGCACCTGGGAGTGTGGGGCTGTCACCCTTGGCCACATCTCCCCTGCTGCTGCTGGCATCTTTGCAGCAGCTGCTCCAGATGGACCACTGCTGCCATCACTTATAAGGTTTATTTATTTAAATTGAGCTAAAAACTTTTAACCAAGTATCTAGACTTTCTTTGGAGGGCCAGAAAGAGCAGCATATGTCTTTTTAAATATTGGAAACAGCTGGAACAGCTATCATATTCTCATGAGTCTCTTTTATCCCATGAGCTAATGAGCTACAAGTCCTCATATGACATGGTAGTGAATTACCACTTCATCTGGACCAATCTTTATTAAGCTGCTTTTAATTTGCAGATACTGTTGTTTGCACGTATTTTTATTTAAGTTTAGTGTCAGAAATAAGTGCTAAATCACTGGTGGCATCATCAAAGCACACTTAATTAATATAGTTTTTTTCTTTTTAGGTGGTAAAATCTGACAGTTTTACCTAGCCACATTCCTTCATGCCGTAACCATAGTGTTGACACATTCATAGACCATTTCAGACACACTAGTACTTGCTGAGCTTATGAGGCAAAATCTCTGCCCTCCAGTAATTGTCCTTTGGTGAGAAGAACAGAATGAATACACAACTACATAACATCTGCATTCATTCTTTTTATCATACATTTTATCAAGTAATTAATGGAATGAAAATGTTTGTTGGAATGGTATATTTCCCTTACTAAGAACTCCTAATAATACCTTCAATACCAAAGAAGGACATTTATCACAGTAAAAATTAAGAAAATGAATAGAGATGGTAGACTGTTAGCTGCTCAGCAGAAATTTTTCACACAACCCTTCATCATGGGCACACGGTTAGACTGCTTTCTTCAGACGGCCTTGCATTCAGGTATGATCATTTGACCAGCTAATGGAAGGTGAGCACAAGTGCCTCATTTCTGAAGGAGGTCTTTTTAGTCAGCAATGTATTACATTCACATATCCCATTCCTTTTGGGATGCTGCTCCCCTGGACATGACAACTGGCTCTCTGTCATGTCAGCACAAGTTATGGGAGCACACAGTCCTGAGTCTCTCAATCAACACATAGAGAAGAACTGCACACACACCAAAAATATCTGCCCTGCCTGCAGCATTAGCTGAGAGACAAACTCCACTTAAGCCACTAGCTTTTCATTAAGCATTTCGTACACATTCACTAATTCAACAGCAATTGTTACTCAGTGTATGTATGACAGGGGTACTTATTACTCAAGTATCCCTGTCATAAATGTAGCTCCCCAGGATGTTCACCTGCCGGCCACAGGTCTCTGTGTGGGCAGAGGCTCGGGGAGTGGCCCAACTGCACACCTGGTTCTGGCGGGGTCAACATAGCGACTGAAAGCTGTTGGGGCAGGGAAACTCACTGTGGCTGCGAATGTGGCTTTTAAATGGACGCGGCAAGCAGCTTTTTCCCTCTGCCAGTGCAGCTGAGGGAAAGGAAGTGGCTGCTGACCGTCAGCCCCACCTGGCTTTTAGGCAGGTGTTTCTGTGAGGGTGTTGGCAAAGGAGATTAACATTTGAGTCAGTGGGATGGGAAAAGCAGACCAGCCCTTAATCTGGGTGGGTCCATCTAATCAGCTGCCAGTGAATATAAAGCAGGTAGAAAAATGTGAAAAGGAGAGACTGACCTAGCCTCCCACCCTACATCTTTCTCCTGTGCTGAATGCTTCCTCCCTTAAAATCGGACTCCAAATTCTTCAGTTTTGAGGCTCAGACTGGCATTCCTTGCTTCACAGCCTTGCAGACAGCCTATTGTGGGACCCTGTGATCATGTAAGTTAATTCTTAATAAAATTCCCTTAGTTCTGTCTCTCTAGAGAACCCTGACTAATAATACAAACCCCTACTCACAATTTGGTTAGGATGTCAATACCGATTATGCCTATATATGAAACAGTTTATTGCATGCATAGGTGAGGTGTTTGTAGGGAGCACAGCAGATCTCCAAAGAGGATCTGAAGTGACCTGAGAGAGCAGGAAGGATCACTGGCTAGAGTTCTTACTATGGTTGGGTTTGGAGCTGGTTCAGCATTCCACATACAGGCAGGGACTTTTGGTTTGAATTTCCTGCCTATACCAAAAAAGGGAGAACACAGAGCTTCTTACCAGCTAGTTCAGATGTGGAACTGGGAAGAGTGAGTCCTAAAATTTTACAGCACTCAAACTTGAGAAAGTGGAGTTGCATTTAAAGAATATGCCAGAATTACAAATACACTTGATTGTATCACTATTCCTGCCCACAGGGTGTAGTAAGTCACCCCTCAGCATTGCGTGTTACAGCAAAAAGGAGCATTCCTGATCATTATATACAAATTAGACCTCCAATGAGTCTCCAAATGCTTGGATAGCTGGGCTTCTCTCCATGAGGACTTCACCTACAGGAAGACTTTGAGGCGGCTCACCAGAGCCTGTTACACTGCCCCTTTTACAACCACCTCTCTCTTTATATGTCACTTGCTTATTCTATCTATCTAAAAATGAAGTTTAGGCAGGGGTTGGAGGTAGAGGGTTGGCATGGAAGGACCCATGAAGTTAAAATGGATTCTACACATACATTCTCCCTGTGACATTATCATGAGTGGGCCCATCATGTCTCCAACAAATTACAAATTATAATACCTCTGTCATTGTAAATGTCTAAGTTTCTGGGGTCCTTTCTCATCAAATGGATACTTAAGCCCACGTTGTTTGGCAATACATTAATAGGGCAGAGGGAAGGTGTTCTCGTTCCGGGTCCACAGTGGGGTGTAGTTTTAAGGACAAGAACTTCCCACCACCATGACCCCCTCCCCTCTCTCTCCATCCAGGAGATTTAACAGTTTGTTTGAATTCCTTGGGCTCAGGAAGAAACTAAGAGTCAATCACTCCAGCAGAAGTTCTAAGAACTCCTTTCATTGGCCTGGGGTCTTAGAGAAAGTGGGGGTTCATCCCAGGTTAAAAGTCCCCTTCCCCCACACCCCTTCGGACTCCATGTGTGGGTCCCCTTGCACAAACACTCCCTTCGTGGTATCCTATAATTACTGTCTTCCCCTCCTAAATTCCGTCTCTCTCTATTCCCTTCCACTCAGTGTGGAAGCTGTCGTTCCTCTCCTGGATTCCAGCTTTTCTTTCTCTCACTCAGTGTGAGAGTTAGCTGTTTCTTTCTCTCTCCTCCTGTTTCTCTCCCTCTCTCTCTAAATAAACCACTTTCTACAAACACTTTTGAGTCTGGCATTTACTGCACACAATGCTGTGGTCCCCTCTCTCATTCTTGAGAGGACAGGAGACCAAGAATCTGGAGAAACTTCCTCTCAGGGGAGCTGAGGGCACTCTGAACCCCAATATTACATTATGCAAGCCAGCCAGGAGAGGGGTACACCAGGAGAGGGGTACAGCAGAAAGAGAGTACAGCCAGGAAAAGGGTACAGCTGGAGAAGAAGACTTCAAAATCGTTAGTGAAACCAGCCGCCTTCTGTCCTCTTTGAGAACACCGGAAGTGGCGACAGCCAGGCAGGGCTGTGGGGAACCAGCCTTGGAGGCATGACCCAACCTGTCTTAAGCGGCACGGGCCAGTCGGAATTAAAAGCAGTTTTTTTGCCTTCAAGCTCTCTCTCTCTGCTTTCCCTCTCCTTCTCTATCCTTCAGTTATTATCTCTGGGACCAAAACCTGAGGGAGCCTGTGAGGAGAAGCGGGGAGCGCTGCCCCGGGGCCTTTCACGCCTTGCCTGCTGGGAACCCGGATGTGCCTGCTGGGAACCCGGATGTGGAGACCACGGCCCAGCCCCGCAGGTGTGCAGCAAGCCGTAGCCGCCAGCACCGGGGACTGAGAGGAAAACAGCAGGGAGGGGCGCTTCCTGCAGGGGACCAGGAGCGCCGCAGCCTGGCTCCAGGTTCTGGCAGGCCTCTCCGGTGTTCTCCAGTCCCAGGGAGCAGGTAGAAAGGCTCCCCAGGACGTTTGCCTACCGGCCGCCGGTCCCTATGTGGGCGGCGGCTCGGGGAGTGTGGCCCAGCTGCGCATCTGGTTCTGACGGGTTCTGACATGGTGACTGAAAGCCGTGGAAGCCGGGGAACTCACTGCGGCTGCGAACGCGGCTTTTTCCTCTGCCAGTGCAGCTGAGGGAAAGGAAGCGACTTCCGTCAGCCCCGCCTGGCTTTTAGGCAGGCCACACTGCCTCGGGGTGCAGCATGCTCATTCGAAATGTAGCTTCAGCAAGCTAGTTCTGTCTTTGCTTCAGACAAGTGGCCTGTTTGCACAGTTGGTTAAGGTGTACGGCCTGCAACTGCAAGGTTGCAGATTCAAATCCGTGGTGAAGTCAGTCTTGATTTGGGGATTTCTTTGGGGGAAATTCAGAAGCTGATGGCTACGGGCATTTGTATTTGGTATATAATTTGTCTTGTTTAGGATTGGCTCTCTCTACAGCGTAACTTTTCCATCTAGGAAATCATAGTTAAACCAGTTCTAGGGCCCAGTCAGTGGCAGGTCTCACAACCTTAAGAGCATTTTCCTACAAGGGAAGATGTGTTAGGGGAGAAGAGGCCTGGGTCCTGAGGATGTCGTTGCAGCCTCAGCCACATGGCCTGACTTCTTTGAACTGTGTACTCTAATGGCCTCTCCCTAGAAGTTTACCCTTCTGGGGCAGTTTTATAAATTGGCCTGTGTATTTGCTGGGAAATATTGGTACTCATCTCCTGAGCCTCACTGGCCTCTTCGGGGCTCCTTGGTACATGACTACTCAACCCAAGAGCTCCTCTCATTCCATCACTGGAGGACATGCAGGCAGTGAGTGGTCCATGACGCTGGTAGGTCATGATAGGAATCCACTACATGGGAAGGCTCTCTGATAAGGTGGATCACGCATCTTGGGCACACAAAATTTCAGGGTACTGACTGAAAGACATTTCAGTACCTGTTTAACCTGGGGGTGCCTCAGCTCGAAGCAGCTGTAATTTCTTTAATCGAGGGTGCAGGCATCCCTTGTGTTTGATTTCAGATGGGTGCTTCTATTCCCAAGCTCAAGTCCCAAGTGTATATTGGAAAATTGGGACCAATTTAGCACACAGTGTTTAAGGAAGAAGTGGCTTAATTTCCCTGCCAAACAGCCTGGCCAAATTACCCTCTGCCGAGTGGAAAATCTGGCCCCCAAAGGGAAGGAAGAAAACCCAACAGCTTCCCTTGAGCGATTGCAGGAGGCCTTAAGAAAGTACACTCCCCTGTCACCAGACTTCATAGAGAGTCAGTTAATACTAAAGGACACATTTATTAGTCAGCAGCAGGTCTTAGGTGGAAGCTCCAGAGACTGGCCTTGGGGCCAGAGCAGAGTCTAGAATCATTACTGAATCAGGCAACCTTGGTGTTTCGTAATAGAAGCCCGGAGGAACAGACTGAAAGGAACATGAGAGATGAGCCTTAGTCATGCCTTTCTGGAAAGCAGACCCTAGGGGCTCAAATGAGGGAAAGGCTTGGGTTAACCACCAGTCTGGCAGAACTTGTTACCAGTGCGGTCTGAAGGGACATTTTATAAGAAATTGTCTCCAGAGGAATGGACCACCATCTTGTCTATGCCCGCTGTGCCAAGGGAATCACTGGAAAGCACACTGTCCCAGGGGACGAAGGTTCCCATGGCCTGAGGTGTCTGATTAGATGATCCAATAGCAGGACTGAGGACGCCTGGAGCAAGTGCCAGCACGAGCCATCACCCTCACAGAGCCCTGGGTAAAGCTGACCGTAGAAGTCCAGGAAGTTAATCTTCTCCTGGACACTGCATGGCCTTCTCAGTATTTCTCTCCTGCCTTGGAGACTTAGTGCATGTTAATTCTCTCCCCTCAGACTCTCCCTCTCTAAGCCCATCCTGGGAAGGACCATTTTCGATCATTCTGTTTACTTCAACAGCAATTAAGGTAGTGGAAATTAACTCATGGATTCATAATACTTGGCTGAAGCCTCGGATACCTCCTGCAAAAAAGTCATAAACCCTCCACTCCACACCCTGAAGTTCCAGGAGACAACCCTTCATATCCCTGTGAGCCCTTAGAAAATCTCCATCTGCTTTTCCAACAAGATCCTCAGGGAAGTAACTACACATAAGTCTAATTTATATCCTGGCATTAACAGGACTGTAACCCTCAACTTTGCTGTCTCTCAAACTCCAAGTATCCTTTTCATAGTAGGAAAGGAACCTGTCTCTTTCCAGGCAAAATGCTGATATCTTGTAAACCAGTTAAGTGTTGTTTTGAACACAGAACTCAGGAATCAATCAAACACAGGGCTAAAGATCTTCAAGAACCTGGCTCTGTTCTCTCCTAGGTTCATTTATAATCATTTATATTTGTTGGCCTCTGGGCTTTTCATCTTTAACTACACTGTTACATTCATTTCTTATAGAACCATAAGGTCACAAATAATCCTGCCACTGGAACCCCAGATGTCCTTGGCTCATGAACTCTATTGTGGACCCCTAGATCAACCTGCACCCCTGAAAGTCTCCCCTCTGGAGGAAATCTCAACTACAGGGCCCCTTCTATGCCCCATTTCAGCAGGAAGTAGTTAAAGAGGATCAACGTCCGTGTTCCAACAGAAGTTGGGCTTTCCTGTTCAGAGGGAGGGAATAAGGGAAGGTGTTCTCTTTCCAGGTCCACAGCGGGGCATAGTTTAAGGGCAATAACTTCCTAGCACCATGCCCCCCTCCCATCTCTCTCCATCCAGGAGATTTAACAGATTATGTTTGAATTTCACAGGTGCTGGAAGAAGCTAAGAGTCAATCACTCCAGCAGAAGTTCTAAGGAACTCCTTTCATTGGCCTGGGGTCTTAGAGAAAGTGGGGGTTCATCCCAGGTTAAAAGTCCCCTTCTTCCACACCCCTTTGGACTCCATGTGTGGGTCCCCTTGCACAAACACTCCCTTCGTGGAAGCCTGTCTTCCCCTCCTAAACTCCATCTCTCTCTATTTCCTTCCACTCAGTGTGGAAGCTGTCGTTCCTCTCCTGGATTCCATCTTTTCTTTCTCTCACTCAGTGTGAGAGTCAGCTGTTTCTTTCTCTCTCCTTCTCTTATTTCTCGCTCTCTCTCTGAATAAACCACTTTCTACAAACACTTTTGAGTCTGACATTTGCTGTGCACTGTGCCTTAGTCTTCTCTCTCATTATTGAGAGGGCAGGAGACCAAGAACCTGGAGAAACTTCCTCTCAAGGGAGCTGAAAGCACCCTGAACCCCTGAACCCCAATATTACAGGGCCCTATCTCTAATACCTCTCTGAACCCCCACCATTTTCCACTATATTCTCTCAGATTCACAGTCTGAAACTTGTAAAATTTCTTTTATATTTTTCTTCTTTAACTTTTTCAGGATGAGTTTTATCTTTCTTTCTCTTATTGAACCTAGCCATTTTCTATGACTATTACTTCTCTTATAGCTTATCAAAAATGCCTTTTTATCTTCCTGTATTTCACATCCTATGCTCCACTTACCATAGGAGGAAGGGTGAATGTGCTACTTGTTCTGTGGTGTTTCCAGGAGACTATATCTATTTCCTGCCATACACACACACACACACACACACACACACACACACACACACACACACACACACCAGTGTTGAAGTGCATGCAACCCAACTGTGCCATCTGCTATGCCTCCCAGGAAGGATGTTGCTTGCTGTTAAGAATGGCAATTTTTATGAGGTAGAAATTGGCTTGAATTTTTTTAACTTTCTTCTAACTTTTTAAATATTCTTTATTTTCTACATATCCTAATAATTAACTTTTTAAAACAAAATCAATGTGTTTATATATTCAAAAATAGACAGAACAAACTAAGGCTAAGTGATTAACTTTATTGTCCTTGTGTGTGCACTTGAAGCATACTGGGGTGCCATTTTTCTTACTGTGTGTTTTGAAGTGACTGTTAATAGGCAATGAAAGTAAATATTAATTGTTTTAAAACTCACTGAATCTTCAGAGAATTTACAAGTTCTGTTGATTTATCCTTTGTGTTCTTAAGTTCAAAGTGTAAGACATTAGCTATATTTGGAAACTTGATTTTCCTTTATCTTTTATTGTGCGTTGTATATGGTATGTTTCTATGTCACAGTCTAAGCATAAAAGGTTAGATATTTTTAAAGGATTTCTAAATTTTAATATGTTTTCCACAACAGTACAAATGTTCCAAATGTATAAATGGCTTTAGGTTGTGATTGACATATGCACAGACTAAAATGTTGAATCTGAGACTTTTCACCTTTCCTGCACTTGGAACATTGCGTAAACATGTTTCACCCCTGCTAGGAGAGACCTTGGCTCATGTACTGACACTGACTCAGATAAATACACAGCTCCCAACAGCTCTGCTTCAGAAGCCATCCAAGCAATTTTAAAATCAATTTGGTATTTGACAGGGAGCCATTGCAGTTCCCATAGGAAAGCAGTGACATGCCGAGGCCACTTAGTGTGAATAAAAATTTGACAGCAGCATTTTGCTGAAGTTGGAAGTTCTGCAGCTTTTTCCCCCACTAAACGGCCATTTACATAGAAACATGATGATGCTCTAACCTAGAGGTTAAAGCATCAATATTTATTGCCTCAACCTCAGCTGGAAGGTGGTCAGTAGATGGTTATGTTTTAAGACACTGATAAATTAAATTATTGTCAGAGAATTGAAACTATGATATAAAGGCAAAGGTTGACTCCAAATTTGTTACCAAAGGTTTGGCATAAGTACAAGGACCACTGCCATTAAATTTGGGAAAGAGAGAAAGCTTCAGGAAGTAACATATATCAAGCAGCAATTTTAATTTAACCATTCTGGCATCATTGATGGTATCATTTAACATGTATTGAATAACAATAGTAAATCAATGTCTTTCCTTCTACATAATTTTAGAATTTATATCAATTTTATTTCGATTTAAATTAGTAACTCTATGTTTTATAATCAATATTATCAGTTGCACCTTTAATCCTACTGAATGATGGAAGTTAACCTTACCTACCTACCTAAGCTTAGCAATTCTAATCCCTTTTTTGAAGGAAACTTCAAAAAATTTGTTAAAAAAAAAAAACAGAATTAAAAAAGACTATTAATTTTATTTCACAACATAATCTCCATTAAAGTCAAGACACTTTTGTAAGCAATGATGCAAACCATTTAGTCTACCCCTAAAGAATTGAGGGTCCTGGGAATTTAATCATTTACCCATGCAGTCAATGCAAACTTAACTGAAAAAAAGTGGGCTCCCTTTAAAGATTTTTTAAGATTATGAAACAAAAATAAGTCAGAAGGGGCCAAATCAGGACTTTACGGTGGAAGCCTAATAATTACCTGTTAAAAATCTGGCAAAATTGCCCTTGTTTGATGAAGAAATGAAAAGGAGCATTGCCATGATGAAGGACCCTCTGGTAAAGTTTCCTGCATATTTTTTTGCTCAAGCTTTACCAAGCTTTCTCAAAACAATCTTATAATAAGCAGACGACCACCAATCACTTTTTATTTCTATTCTACTGTTTTATTCTACTGTTTTATCTATTCTTAGAATTTCATAAGAATAGAATCATCTAATATGTGACTTTTGGGTCTAGCTTTCTCTTAGCATAACATTTTTGAGGGTTATCCACTTGGCAATATGGATCATTACTTCATTTTTATGACTCAGTAATATTCCATTATGTAGATATAACACATTTTGCTTATCCGTACGTCTGTTTATATACATGCGGATTATTTCTACATTTTAGCTATAGTCAGTAGTGCTGCAGTGAATATTTTTTATGAATATTTGTGCATCTGTTTTCAATGTATGTGTTGATTAGTCATTTGCATGTAAGTTTAGAAGAAATGTCTACTAAAGTCCTTTGCTTGTTTTCATATTGGGTTGTCTTTAGGTTGAGTTGTAAAAATTCCTTATATAGTGTGTATACTAGATCCTTATTAGATATATGACTGGCAAATATTTGTTTTTCTATTTTGTACTTTGTCATTACTTTTTTGATGGTACATTTTGAAAAATAATCTTTTGTATTGTAGTTTATGTGTTCTTTTGTGGCTTGTACACATATTGTTCTCTCTAAGAAGTCATAGTCAAATCAAGGTCAAGAGGATTTACTCTTAACGGTTTTTATAAGAAAATTGTAGTTTTACTTCTTATATTTAAATGTTTATTTTTAAACTAATTTATGTTATAGTGTGAGGTAGGTGTCTCTTTTCATTTACTGACAGGTCAAAATCCAGTATTCCCAGCACAATTTATTAAAGAGACTATTTTTTCTCCTTGAATGATCTTGGCAACTTTGTTAAAAAATAATTGGCCAATGGCCAGGCAAGGTGGCTTATGCCTGCAATCCCAGCACTTTGGGAGGCCAAGGTTGGTGGATCACGAGGTCAAGTGATTGAGACCATCCTGGCCAACATCGTGAAAACACATCTCTACTAAATATACAAAAATTATCTGTGCATGGTGGCACATGCCTGTATTCCCAGTTACTCAGGAAGCTGAGGCAGGAGAATTGCTTGAACCCGTGAAGTGGAGGTTACAGTAAGGTGAGATTGCACCACTGCACTCCAGCATGGCAACTGGAAAAAAAAGAAATTGGCCAAACATATATAGATTTACATCTAGACTCTCAATTATTTTGTATTATAGTAGTCTACTTCCCTATACTCGTGGCATTACAACAATGTTTTGATTAAGAAAATTTTTAATAAGTTTTGATATCAGAATGTATGACTCCTCCAGATTTGTTCTCTTTTTCAAGATTGTTTTGGCTGTTATGGGGCCCTTAAAGTTACATATAAATTTGATAACTGATTTTTCCATTTATACAAAAATAGCATTGCAATAATGACAGAAATTGCATTTCAACTGTAGCTCACTTTTATTGTATTGTCTTAAAAGTAATATTTCAATCCATGAACATGAGATGTCTTTCCACTTATTTAGGTCTTCTTTAGTCTCTTTCAGCAATGTTTTGTAGTTTTCAGTGTACAAATTTTTCACCTACTTAGTTAAGTTATTCCTTATTATTTATTATTATAGATACTATTGCTAATTGAATGTTTTAAAATTTATTTTTTTAGATGATTCATTGAAAATTCTTTGAAATACAATTAATTCTTGTGTTGATCTTGTATTGTGATAATGTGCTAAAAATTTGCAAGTGGATTCTTTAGGAATTTGTGTGTATATATATATAGTCACCTGACCTGTAATCAATAGCCAACAGATACATAAAAACAGATGAACTTACTTCTTAAGAGTAATATCTGCTTTGCTCCTTAAAAAAAAAAAGGAGAAGGGTGCCACAGTAGATATATGGGCTACTTTCTCCAACACCATTGCAAAATTAGGCAGAGCACTAGGAAAGGGCAAAAATAAATAAATAAATAAATAATGCAAACACACACCAAAAAAAAAAAAAAATCACAAGCTCTCTTAACTTTTTAAAAGTTATCTTTTAAAATTTTTAATGTATACTTATTTGCTGTAAACTTTTGTGTATTGTCCATAATTTTGCTAAAGTTGATTCTGAAAGTTTTGCTCAAAATTTTGATGCTTCTGTAACAGTACTGGCCTGTACCAAAGCTACACACCCTGCCATTTTCATTGACATCACACATTTGTTTGATTTTTCGTGGGGATCAAAATCAGTTAATTTTGGATGACATTAAACAAAGAAAAATATTTTTTTTCTATATTTCCTTTGGATAATTACATCAATTCATTTATAAAAAACTGACCTCACCAAATCATCACAGAGAAAGAGAGAGCACAAATAGCTCCAAGAAACTCAAAAGACAAAGGCAAAATTACGAGGAGGGTTTTGCATAATAATTCTAGTACAGTTTTTTTCATATTTAAGTATGTGTTCAATAGTTGAATCCTAAGGATCAAAGATCTTTTTAGACTCTAACCGTGGAGTTCTTCATGCAATATTGGATGATTGATTCTCATAGTAATAACATAGTGGAAGAGGGGAATAACATAGTAATAACATAGTGGAAGAACATATCCTAAAGGAAAGGATAGCACTCACGAAATAAAAATGAAAAGTGTACTATAGCACAGACGGCTAAGGATAGGAAAACACAGGCTTCATATAAATCCTCACTGCAACCCAATAACCTTCTGAATATATGTTCACAATAACATGTTATCCTCTGAGCAGAGCTGCAAAGCCATTTCTGTTCAATTTTAGAATCTCCTTTGGGAATCTGAGCATTGGGGTCTGCTGCCCAGTTAGATTCTAAAGGCAACACTACACTAGTCTTGAGATACAGTTAGTACCTCAAAGCTCATCACAAGCACATGATAGTAATGATGAAGAATTGCAGGATGGTCCTCCTATGCCCATACATCATTTTCCTTTACAGTGTGAAATAAGTGTTGCTACCACAGACTAGTAGAATTTTCTCTGTTCAATACTGAAAATATTACTTTATTCAAATTTTACTTCCCAAAGTTTGTTGTAAAAGCATGCATAATAATTTCAAATATTTTTGTCATCGACTATAAACCCATAATACCAGTATACAGTAGAAAATAAAGTAGAAAATATTATCTTATAAAATGACTGAGGAAGAAGAAAGTGAATTAAGGATACAGTGTCAACCTTTACTCTTCAAAATGTCTAAATTATCACTTAAAATTTGTTGAATTATTCATGCTATTTTCATACTACTTATTTACTATTCCAGTATTTTCTTTATTATAATATATTTTGTTTGAGATTTTACTATTTCTACACATAGGGCCTAGTAGATGTATTTTTCTTCATTTTTAGTGCACTCCTGTTTAACTGTGCTGACAGCAATTCCAAGTGTAAATGTTTTCATTTGTCATACAGAATAAATCAAGAATTTTAGTTTTTATATGTACAAGCTACAGATTTATTATAGGGAAGAAAATACATTAACTTCATGATCTTAGGCTTCAATATTTCATGTGAATGCATTTCTACTATAGATATTCATAATCACACATCTCAAAAAAATTGGAAAAAAAGGGGTGCTACATTCACTTTTACTCTTACTATACATGACTTACTCTGCTTGGATTTTAGAACTATAGTCATCAGGAACCATTTGCTGTAATGATTACTAGAAAGAAAATATAACTAGGATTATTTAAGAATCAAAAATGCATCAGACTTAATTTGTAGTTCTAGTAAAGATTAAATTGGCTTTTTCATAATATACAAATTGTGGCTTTTACTTGCTTTTGATTCACTAATTTCAAAATAATTTTTTACTCAAAATAATTAATACATAAGTATTTATATATAGTAATAATCATTTTATCTAACAAGCTGATATAAACAATCCATTGAACCAAATATGAAAATTCAATAGTATGCTAATTAGTCTGCTGTGCACTGCATAAAATAAATGGCATAAATCTCATGTGTGGTATTGCAAAAGAGACATAGAATCAATTGGCCTTGAATTAAAGAAAATAATGTATTCTCTTATGGTCAACTTTTAATTTCAGTTTCCTATGATTGAAGAATTTTGCAGGGATCATTGTTCATTCCTGTTGTTAAAATATTTATTTATTTCTCCCACAGATGAAACAGTGATGCAATTGTGTCACCAGAACAGAAGAAACTAATATCAATTCGGTTATATAAATTGAGACATTTAAAGAAATAAAAATTTAAAATAATAATCTTAACAATATTCACCTCTTTCCAGAATTACAGCTCTTTATATTGCTTCAGATGGGAAAGAGAGCTTTAGATATCTGAGGAATAAACCTCAACCTATGAGATACTCCAGACATGGCAGATATCATCATTTTGATTAGAAGATCTAATTCTGGAGAAGGATTGCTTGTGGAAGATTTTTCCTTGTAATTCTTGTGATTCTTTTCTCTCTCTCTCTCTCTCTCTCTCTCTCTCTCTCTCTCTCTCTCTCTCTAATATACCTTCGCCTTTGCAGATCATCTTCTCACCTTTCTTCATCTCTAGTCAGAAAATAACACTCCAGGCTGAGAACAGATAAAGCAAGTGCAAATGAGCTTCTGTCCCTTGAGAATCTTTTCCTTAATCCCCTTTGTGACAAATTTCCCTTCACTTCAGAGTGAAAGTGAGTTCAGAAGTGATTCTTAGAGGAGGACCCAAAGGAAAAGAAAACAAAAATGTTTTCAAAGGCACAATGATATCTCATTGCTAGAGAGAAACAGGATACTGGATGAATCCAAGACCAGCCATCTCCATCTGAAGGTATGGCAGTTACCCATCTAATCTCAAAAGGTTAGCCTTACAGTTGAAGCTTATTAAAGAGTAGCTACTATAAAGAAATAGAAAAAAATAGGGAAATAGCTGCTATAGAAAAAAAGAAACAAACAGATGAAGCAGAAAAAGAAACTAATGATTTATCGTGAAGATAAAAAAATGTCCTCATAGAGTTGTAAACCCAAAAGATGATATTGGGAACTTGAACAGGGTTATAAAATCTTTAAAATAAAATAACTGGAAATGATAAATAATGACAGACTGAGTGCCAAACAGAAGAGCAGGAAATATCTAGAAATATGATAAACATTTAAGAACACTTGTAATAATGAGAATGAGAAAATTCGACTTAGAAATAGAAATCAATATACAAAGAAGAGAGTTGAACAACAGATTTTCCACTGCATATGAGAAAATAATAAAATCTACTTTCAAAGTATTAATAAAAACAAAATCAATCACTTTTAGCAATTATTATAATATTTAAATAAAAGGAAATGATAATTCCTTATATGATGATTTTGATTTATAAAAAGACCATTTGAAAGCACTCTTTGATTAAGCAGTCCCATAAAAACAATTGTAATGCTCAAGAATGAAATGATGTATGTAGAGTTAAACAATGATTAATCTACAATAGTAAATTTAGTTATTCCATAAAGAAAAACAAGTACCAAAAAAATGATAACAATATTATGGAAAAAGAGTAGGAGGGCAGAGGAAGGGGAAGAGAGGACTCAAAGTATCCTGAAAGACTTGCATCTTTTGGGATCGCTGTATTCTCCAGAGAATCTAGCACAGTAGTCGAACACTGAGATGGTGAATCCACATTGCATATCCAAGACCAAATTCAGCTAAGGGGATGACAAGGAAAGAGGGAGATTTAGAATAAAAAGTGCAGGAGGGAGAGTTGAGTGTCAGCTGAGCCCCATGACTAACTGCAGACATAGGGGATTGTGGTTTTCTCAATAACCTCCTTTTTCTGAGTTTCCCTTAGAAATAGAATCCAACTGGAATCTTGGAGGAGCTTCTTCTAGAAGCTGGGTCAAAACTAAAGGAGATATGTTGTTACATGCTCTATATATCTGTTTTTGCAAAAAAATGTCCAATGTTTCATCACCATAGTTTTATGCCTTTTTTAAATTGAAAAATATGGTATATATTAGGTTAGCACAAAAGCAATTGCTTTTGTGCCAACCTGATATTTATTGTATATGAAACAATGTTTTGAAATATGTTTACATTGTAAAATTGCTAATTTGGGCTAATAAACATGCATCAATTCACACATACTTATCATATTTTGGTGTTGAGAACACTTAAAATCAAGTCTCAACAATTCCCAAGGATAAAATATATGGTTATTAAGTATAGTGACCATGTTGTACAATACATCTCATAAGCTTATTCCTCCTGTAACTGAAATTTGATATCCTTTGACTAATATCTCCCTAATTGTTCTTTCCACTTCCCAGCCCCTGGTAAACACCACTCTGCTCTCTCTCTCTCTGTGAGCTCAATCTTTTTGGATTTATCATGTAAGTAAGATTGTTCAATATTTGTCTTTCTTGGCATGGCTTTTTTTAAATTTAATGCCCACCAGGTTTACCCATGATGTCACAAATGACAAGATGACATTTTTATGGCTGAATAGTATTCCATTGTGTATATCTGTTAATTTTTTTTATCCATTCATTTGTTAATTGGCACTTAGGTTGATTGACCTTGGCTACTGTGAATAAGACTACAATGAACATGGGAGTGCAACTATCTCTTCAACATATTGATTTCACTTCCTTTGTGTATGCACCCAGTAGCGAATTTGCTGGAACATAGAGTATTTCTACTTTTATTATTTGAGGAACCTCCATTCTGTTTTGCACAATGGCCTTGTTAATTTAGAATCCCATCAGCAGTGCATAAGGGTTCTATTTTCTCCTTATCCTCAGCAAGTACTTCGTTGTACTTTTCTTTCAACTTTTTATAATAGACATTCTAACAGGTTTGAGGTGATATCGCATTGCAGTTTTAATTTGAATTCTTCTGATGATTAGTGATTTTGAACATTTTTTCTCATGTCTCTTGGCCATTTGTATGTCTTCTTTTGAGAAATGTCTATTAAGGTCCTTTCCTCATTTTTTAACAGGGTTGGTTTTGTGCTATTGAGTTGTTTGAGTTCCCTGTATATTTTTGATATTAATTCCTTATGAGATGTGTGGTTTGCAGATATTATTTTTATATTTTATAGGTTGTCTATTCACTCTGTCAATTGTTTTATTGGCTGTTCAGAACCTTTTTTTGGTTTGATGAAATCCCATTTGTCTATTTTTGCTCTTGCTGCCTGTGCTTTTGGTGTCATATCCAAAAAAATTGTTGGCCAGACCAATGTATGAAGGTTTCCTTTAGTAATTTTACAGTTTCAGAAATTATGTTTAAGTCTGCAATGCATCTTGAGTTGATTTTTATAGATAGTAGGAGATTAGGGTCTAACTTTGTTCTTCTGTATGTGGATATCCAGTTGTCTTAACACTATTTATAGAAGATTGGCCTTTCCCCATCGTGTGTTACTGGCATGTTTGCCAAAATCAATTGATTGTAAATGTGTCAATATATCAGTGCTCCCAATTCCATTCTATTAGTCTATGTGTCTCTTTTTATGCCAGACAGAAAAATATTTTGATTACTATAGCTTAAGTATACTTTGAAGTCAGGTAGTGTGAAACTTACAGCTTTGTTTTTTTTTGTTGTTGTTTTTTCTTCTCGTGATTGCTTGTTCTATTTGGTATACTTTGTGGTTGCATGCAAATTTTCTATATTTTTTTCTGTTTCTGTGAAAAAAAAATGTCATTGGAATTTTGATAGGATTTGCATTGAACCTATAGATTTCTTTGGGTAGTATAGACACTTTACCAATATTAATGCATTCAGTCAGTAAACATAAATTTTTAAAATTTTATTTATGTCTTCATTTTTATTAACATTTTATGGTTTTCAGTGTACATGTTTTGTACCTCTTTTGTTAAATTTATTTCTAACTATTTCAGTTTTTGTAGTTATTGACACTGGTATTATTCATTGATTTGTTTTTGGCAGAGTCATTGTCAGTATGTAGAAACCCTACTAATTTTTGAATGTTTTCTTGGTATCCTGAAACTTCACTAACTTTGCTTATTAGTTCTAAAAGCTTTTTGGTGAAGAATTATTATATATATATATATGATTATATCATCTGCAAACAAGAACAATTTAACTTATTTTGTTACCGTGCCTACTTGCTCTGGCTAGGACTTCCAGTAATACATTGAATAGAAGTGATGAGAGTGGGCATCCTTTTCTTGTTCCTGACCTTATGGAAAAAGCTTTCAACTTTTTTCATTGAGTATGATATGGGTTTGTCATTTATATCTTTTGTTTTATTGTTATCTGTTTTATACCTATATTCCTTCTATACTGGATGTGTTGAAAGTTTTTATCATGAAATAATGTTGAATATTATCCAATGCTTTTTCTGCATCTATTGGGATTATTATGTGGTTATTGTCCTTCATTCTATTGATGTAGCATATCACATTTTTTGATTTGCATATGTTATACTCCCCTTGGATCTCAAAAATTACACCAGATCATGTTTGATGTTTCTTTTAATACGCTGTTAATTGAGTTCACCAGTATTTTGTTGAGGATTTTCGCATCTATGTTCATCAGAGTTTTGTCCTGTAATTTTCCTCTCTTGAAGTATCCTTGTGTGGCTTTGGTATCTGGGTGATATGCGTGTCATAAACTGACTTGCAAGTATTCCCTCTTTCAGTTTTTTGGGAGAGTTTGAGAAAAAAAACAGTTCTTTAAATGTTTGGGAGCAGCAGTGAACCCATCAGAGAACCTGGACTTGTGTTTGATGGGAAACATTTTATTATTGATTCAGTCTTCTTATTCACTATTAGTCTGCTCATAGTCTCCATTTCTCTTCATTCAGTCAGATTCTATGTGTATTATAATTTATATATTTCTTCTAGTTTATCCTATTTGTTGATATTTTTAATCATAATAATCTCTTATGATTCTTTTTATTTCTTTGATATCACTTGTAATGTCTCATCATTAAATTCTGATTTTATTTATTTGAGGCTTCACCATCTTTTTCTTAGTCTAGCTAAATGTTTGTTAATTTTGTTCATCTTTTAAAATGTCTTTGTGTTCTTAATATTTTCTATTGTGTCTCTAGTGTCTACTTTATTTCTGTTCTGATATTTGTTATTTCTTTCATTTAACTACCCTGGGGCTTAATAATTTTTTTCATTTTTTTCCTATTTTCTTGAGGAATAACATAAGGTTGTTTATTTATCTTTCTCTTTTTTTGATGTAAGCATTTGTTGTTATAAACTTCCCTCCTTAAACTGCTTTTGCTACATCCCATACATTTTGGTATGTTTTGTGGCCATTTTCTCTTGTCTCAAGTTATTTTTAAAATTTTCCTTTTAATTTCTTCTTTGACACTTTAGTTGTTTATGAGCATATTGTTGTTTATGAGCATCTTGGAATTTTTCAAACAGTGAATGTCATTTTCATGAACCCACCCACAATTTCACTTACTGTGAAATAGGTTCTCTACTCTGTTATTTGATATTTCATGCAAGTGTATCAAGCCCTCCATGACTGAGACTCTACAAACAGGAATGGTTAACTTAGAAGGACTGAGGTTGAAATTTAGGGCCCACCAAACATGGAGCTGTGGTAACTGAACTTGGTGTTTGGACCCTGGTAAGTTGTATCTTAAATAGTTGGTAATCCTGGTTTAATTCTGAATTATAATTGGTAAGCTTAAATTAAATCAGTGCTCAGAGAAATTGACTCAAAACTTCGCATCATCTGACTGCACATAAAATTCTAAATATTGAGGAATATGAATTTATATACTCTATATATTTCTACTATTTCCTTTCAAATAAAATGTCTAGAAAAATTCAATAGGTAATAGTGGACTGATAGAAAGCCTGTTTGACAATGTTTTATTCATTGTACTTGGTAGTAATTTTATAGGTATTATATTAACTGATTAAAGTATATATCTGTGTTTCTAACTTTGTATTACACTTTTGTTATATTCCCTCAATAGTTTTCAAATAATAATAAATTTAAAATGTGAAATAAATCAAAATATATTTTTCCAAGTCCCCATGAAGGATGGTTCATGAGAATGAATTATTTTTTTTTTTTGCAAAAAAATACTCAAACGTTCCTCCAAATTAGAAATGCCTTCTGTAATGTTACTTTATATCAATACAATAAAAATAAAACCCGAAACATACATTTAGAAGGAAGAGGTCATTTCATTTTAAAATTTATTTTAAAACTTTTGTATGGAACAATCAAACAAAGAAAACAAAACAGAAAACCTAAGGCCCTAGGAAAATAAAATAAAGTCACATAATTAAAAAAAAATAATGAAAACATTTCTCATTAGCATCTATGGATAGAGCTAAAGCAATGCTCAGAAATATGTGGCTTGGAACATTTATGCCATTGTGTATGTGCACAGAGGTTTGTAGGTTAATAGCTTTAAATATTTTTTAATGAAAATAAATGAACTATGCATTTGAAGCAAGGTAATGTTTAAGAAAGCTGTCAGAAGGAAGTAGTAAGAAAAAGAAGTAAATATGAAAAAGTAATTAATGAATTAGAATACATAAAATCAGTAAACCATATATGTAAATAAAAAAGCTTGCCCCTAGGGGCAAGTCAGTAAAAGAGATATATTTCTCAATAATTTAATCTGGAGAAACAAGAAGAAAATATAAACATGCAAAATAAGAAATAGCAAGTGAGAAATAACAATCAAAATGCATCAAAAGTTTTAAAAAAATAACAAATTTCAAGTTTGCACAAGTCTATGCAAATGCACATAAAAATCTGGCCTGAAATATAATTTACCAAACTGATATAAAATAGAAATGTCTAAAAGATCAATTCATCATTTCATTGTTTCTAAGGCGAAACATATCTCCATAGATAATAAAACAATTAAAAACATGGAAATTGATGGATAAGTGGTTCTTTAGCAAATATATATAAATATGTGTGTGTGTGTGTGTGTGTGTGTATCTCCATTTTCTGTGTTTATGGAAGATATATATACATATGTTTATATATACACATTTATATATATGTATGGAAGGTATACATACATGTATATATAAAAACATGCCTTCCATACATATATATATATATATATATGTATACCTTCCATACATATATATGTTTATATATGTATATGTCAGATGCAGCATCGAAGGCCATGGTGGTGGGAAAGAGAACGAGTTGTGCTAGAGCAGCCACATGCCTAAGGGACTCGCAGCTGTTGAAAGAATCCAGGAACAATCACTAGCTGGGAGAGTCATGTCTACCCTGCCATCATCAGCACATTGCTTGCCAGTGTTATGCCCCACAACTTTTAAACCATGACTAAAGATCTAGAAGTTATCAGTAAATCTGAGACTTATGCTTGTTGGCCTCGTATATGTCTTCTTTTGAAAAATGTCGGTTCATGTCCTTTGCCCACTTTTGAAAGGATTTGTTTGTTTGTTTCTTATAAATCTGTTTTAGTTTTTTGTAGATTCTGGATATTAGCCCTTTGTCAGTTGGGTAAATTGCAAAAATTTCTTCCCATTCTGTTGGTTGCCAATTCACTCTAATGACTGTTTCTTTTTCTGTACAGAAGCTCTGGAGTTTAATTAGGTCCCATTTGTCTATTTTGGCTTTTGTTGCCAATGCTTTTTGTGTTTTAGTCATGAAATCTTTGCCTATGCCTATGTCCTGAATGGTTTTGCCTAGGTTTTCTTCTGGGATTTTTATGGTGTTAGGTCTTATGTTTAAGTCTTTAATCCATCTGGAGTTAATTTTGGTGTAAGGTGTCAGGAAGGGGTCCAGTTTCTGCTTTCTGCGCATGACTAGCAAGTTTTCCCAACATATGAGACCAATAAACATATGAAAAAATACTCATCATCACTGGTCATTAGAGAAATGCAAATCAAAACCACACTGAGATAGCATCTCAGTGGTGATTTAATGGTGATCATTAAAGAACCTGGAGACAACAGATTCTGGAGAGGATGTGGAGAAATAGGAACACTTTTACACTGTTGGTGGGAGTGTAGATTAGTTCAAACATTGTGGAAGACAGTGTGGTGATTCCTCAAGGACCCAGAAATTGAAATTCCATTTGACCCAGCAATCCCATTACTGGATATATACCCAAAGGATTATAAATCATTCTATTATAAAGACACATGCACACATATGTTCATTGAGGCACTGTTTACAATAGTAAAGACCTGGAACCAACCCAAATGCCCATCGACATCGATGATAAACTGGACAAGGAAAATGCGGCGCATATACCCCATGGAATACTATGCAGCCATAAAAAATGATGAGTTTGTGTCCTTTGTAGGGACATGGATGAATCTGCAAACCATCATTCTCAGCCAACTAACAGAAGAACAGAAAATCAAACACTGCGTTTTCTCACTCATAGGTAGGTATTGAACAGTGAGAACACATGGACACAGGAAAGGGAGCATCACACACTGGGGTCTTTTGTGGGGGAATAGGGGAGGGACAACATGGGGTAGGGAGGTTGGGGAGGGATAACATGGGGAGAAATGCCAGATACAGGTGATGGGGGGATAGAGGCGGCAAGCCACATTGCCATGTATGTACCTATGCAACAATCCTGCATGTTCTGCACATACACCCCAGAACCCAAAGTGCAATTATATATATATATATATATATATATATATTAATGTGAGAAAACATCTGAGACTTAAAACCAAATAAAGCAAATCTTCAAGACAAACGACCTAAGAAGTCAAAGGAGAGAAATAAATGCCAAAATGAACCAAATATTTGTGCTTTCTATCACAGCAATGGCCAGTTACTATATACATTTTAAACATATGTAGATTGACCCTCCTAGTTTATAAAATGATCCTAAACTTTGAGGAAAAATATGTCTATGTAAAAATGACATATATACAAAGATAATTTATTTTTGAAAAATACAGTGAATTAAAGAGTAGCTTACTATAGGTTTAGGTTCTAGGAATGATTGTCAGAAAAACATGGAGAATTAGTTCCCAGAGGGAAATACTGCCCCTTCTGTAATTGTGAGACTGTAGAACCAGGAATTGTAACTACTGACTCAGAATGAAACAGACTTGATTACAATTCAGAGAGAACAAAGTAGCTGACTTAAGGACCACAATACTTCCACTACCTTCCATACACACGGAAAATTAGACTTGCCTACAGACACCCATGAAATCGGAAAGCACACATCTCTGTTACCACCACTCCTGGAAAATTAAACACTCAGCTTCACTTTATTGTTCTAAATCTCCTTATGATGCACCTGCTTGTGGAAACCAGGCCACATGCACAACACAAATGGTGAGTTAGACTGCAAGAGGAAAAGAAGTTGAACTGCAATTGACTGACCCAATAATCATTATATGCCCTGGTCTATCCTTTAGTCAATATTTATAAAATCATCCCATATTTAAACTTACAAAATATAATAATATTGTATCTTCACCTAATGTGACTACATTTAACAACAACAAGGAAACAAGCAACCAAATGAAAAATACATTTCAATCCTCCAAAGTAGATACAAGATCTCACTAATCACAGTATTCATTCTGTGTAATATTACTTGCATCTTAAGTACAATAGTTATCTTACTTGCTATTTTATTGTTTTATAATAAAATACTATAGTTTTGTAGATATCTCACATAATATTCAAATAATTTCCAGGAGCTTATATTACTTTGAATGTACATATTTTGATATATGAAGAAACAAAGGATTGATTATGACATGTTTCTTTGATTAATTATAACGCATACCCCTTTCAATTTTTGTGACTACTCCTTCCAGTGTTGAATTTGCTAAAAAGTCATGCTATCTGCTGTGGATGTATTTACTATTTTATGTTTCTTTGGATAAAGGGGAATTTTTTGAATAATTTACTTATTCTTGATTCTAAATCATGGTTCTTTTTGTCTCATGGGAGCCTGAGGTTCTGTAGCAATGCTTATTATTTCTCTTTTTTCCATTGAAGATATGTCCCTAGATTTTATAAAATGTGTGAAGTTGTGCAATATTTTTGGTTATATGTTTCACAGTCCAGAGTCATTTGCAAGTACAAAAAAGGGTAATAAGCTCAGTTTTCCATATGTAGATTTTCTGTGACAGATCACATTATTTTTGTACTCTTTCCTAGCATGTTATCTTATAGGATAAGAAATTGGGCAGATGATATTTATTTTTGGTTCAGTATTAAGATTTGTTTGATCAACGGAATTGGTAAAGCAGTTACAATCTCATAGTCCTAAGCCAAGACCTCAAGAAGCTACTCACATTTCTGTCTATTCTATTGCACTTCTGTGAACCCTCATGAGAAGAAGGTACACAACTAGCTGGTGTTCCAAAGGGAGCGTGGAGACAAGTGGAGCAGATGTGAACACAACACAAAGACTAAAGCCAAGGCCACTTGGCCAAAGGCCCAAAAGGGAGCTTCTCCATCAAACCTCAAGACAAGTGAAAGAGAAAATGGAACACTCTGGATGTGTTTTGTTATACAATACAATTTTAGCAAAAATTGATGAAGAGAGTTGGCAAGCAAAATTATGTATTGCATTGTATCTTCATATTGAAGATCAATTTAGGCAGGAAAAGTTTCTGTGTCCCATTTTATACTTACCTGATTACAAATAGCTTAATAGCTACCTAGAAGGCATATCAAAAGAAATTATTGTTCGAGAAATTGTCAATCTCAATAGCATGTTGGAAGAGACAATATTTAAAGAGACAATATTTAAACTTATTGTGCTGTTCACAGTCACAATAAGTTTGTTAATATTGAGTCACTTTCTCATAAATCCACAAGTAGAAATGGCAATTTTATTTACACAGTGCTCATGCACGAACTAAGATTTTCTACCTCCCCAGGGTGGTATTCTGATATTTTAAAGGGTCTAGGTTCGTTGAATAGCTAGACTATGCAGTAACAAAAATAAGCTCATTTCCAAAGAGATGTACTAGTGAGGGTGGTAAGGAAAGCTTGACTTTTTAAAATAAAGTTATTGTTGGTCAAATATCTAGCAACTTATTTGTATTTTTGAAGTAGAAATGACTTAAGTCAATCTAAAAATTATTACTAAAAAAATTTACAATTTAATTTGAATTTTGCTTGTCATTTTTCTGATAGCAATTTTGGCAATTTTTAATCCATTCACCTATAAAATTAAATTAATTAATATAAGGCAATACATGCTTTATTCAATCACTGGCTATCTTCAGAAGGGAAGATGGATTGATTTAGTAAAGTTCTACGTAGTAAGGTCTTAGGAAACTGCAAGGCAGAATGAAACTGCTAATGACAGGCTGAGCAGGCTAACATTCAGGCTACTAATTAGTTCTGTGATATAACATATGCAAATCATCACTTGGCAACTTCAGTCTGGTGAATCATGGTTATTGCACTACAGCACTGTATTTGGTGCCAGTCAAGGTTTAGCATTTGACTAAAGGCTTCTGTATCCGGGAAGATATAGCACTGGGACAAATATAAGAAGCAAGAAGGCATTACACAAAACATGTCTATAATGGCAACAGAAACAACACAGAAAAGTAATACCAAAAAATTCCCATTTTATCAGAAAAAAAGAATATGTTAACATGGAGCTAATAATCTCAAAGAAAAATAGTCAAAACAGAAAGTAGCTATTTTTTTTACCGTTTTTTTTTTAAACTCCATTATCAACCATCTTTAGCATATTTAAATTTGATCCACTTGGCAAGAAATAGCTGACAGTCAAGGATGCTAAAGGATCTAGATATGTTTTTCATATAAATGAATCAGATTTTTTATTATAAAATCTTATAACAATAACTTACAAAGTAATTGCTACTTATATAAGTTACACAGTATATTAGTTATGTTACTTATAAGTTATTTGTATAGCATAATATATTATAATAAACTTGTAACCTTGTGCAAGTATAATTTATAACATAGCTATAACTTTGAATATTATCTAGAATGAGAGTAGATTAGAAT
This sequence comes from Cheracebus regulus, assembly GCA_963574635.1. NCBI lineage: Eukaryota > Metazoa > Chordata > Mammalia > Primates > Pitheciidae > Cheracebus > Cheracebus regulus. The sequence continues at coordinate 84,953 of CAUYQU010014393.1, read as the reverse complement.
AATCTGTCAGGTGTTCTATCTCATGCTGATTTTCTGTGGCTCACATTAGCATTTTTTGTTAGGATTTTGTCCTCATGCTCAATAGCGAAGGAGATTGCCTCAAGTTATTAAATGGCACTTTCTTTACCTAACAAATTGTATAAATTTCTTACATATACAGAATCTAAACTCTGTGGTGATAGGAACATAATAAGCGGGATTGAATCTGGAAGAAATGTATTTACAAACTTCACTTTGAAATGAATCTCTACGTGGCCTTATATAAAAGATATATTTCCTTCCTACAATGAACATGGGCATTTTCAGGTAGAGAACTGAAAGTAAATACTATTTTTTTCAACACAGGTTAGTGTAATGTTTAATTGGTGATCTGTGTTTCACACTGAAACAGGGGCTCTGAATCTAGAAATTCAAGTAGCAGTAAGTGTAAGATAAAATCTGACCTCTACACTATACTGCTAGTATTCAAGAAGTTCTTTCCTATTTTTAGTTTTCAAGAAGTGTTTTAGAAAGTGGTTGACAAAATCAATTAACACACTGGGTTTTCTATAGTCCTTACTGTTTATGCTAATATTAGACACTAGGAAGAATAAAATTTCATGAACCATTTTCAGTTTCATTGACTTGCACATTTTTGATAGAGTCTCCCTTGATCCTGATTGTCTCACAATGTATTGTTTTTCTTTATAATTTAAGAACATTAAATTAAGAGGCAAAAATTTTGACACTGTATCTTCCCATTTATTTTACTAGCAGACAGCAATGAATCGTTTATCTGAGTCTGTGCACTCTGCATCTCAGCTCTGCTCAATAAAGTGATTTAAAATTGCTTTTGAACTCTGGGATAAAGGTCATGGGCAAATATGGCCCTTAATCCTAAAGAACATTTTCAGTGCCTTTAATTCCAAAGGACATTCAAATATGCTAGTTATTCTTCATATTTATAACAAGTTACCTATTCTTTCACCTTTGCTAAGTTTACAAATGTTTATTTTTGTTCAGTCTGAGCTACAGGTGCAGAATACAAAAAATTAAAATTAAAATTAATAAAACTTTCTGCCAATTTCTCCCGGCTGCCTTTGCAAATTCTTATTTATTTTTCAGACCATTCTTTTGTTTATTAGGTCAGCTTGTACATAGAGTTTATGGCACTTATCTGCTGAGAAAATAACCCCATATAAGTGGTTAAAATCCTGTCAATCAAGTTTGTAACAGTAATAAACATGGAGAAAATTAAAAGAATCATATTGATGACTTTTTTAAAATTAAATTTTATTTTAGCTCCAGGGATACACATGTAAGTTTGTTACATATGTAAACTCATGTCATGGAGGTTTGTTTTACAGATTATTTCTTCTCTCAAGTACTAAGCCTAGTACCCAATAGCTATTTTTTTTCTGATCCTCTCCCTCCTCCCATCTTTTACACACAAGTAGGCCCCAGGGTCTGTTGTCCCCCACTTTGGGTCCATGTGTTCTCATCATTTAGTTCCCACTAATACATGAGAACATATGGAATTTGGCTTATTGTTCCTGCATTGCTTTGCTAAGGATGATGGCTCCAGCTTCATTCATGTTCCTGCAAAAGACATGATCTCATTCTTTTTTATAGCTGCAGAGTATTCCATGATGTATATGCATCATATATTCTTTATTCAGTCTACCATTGATAGGCATTTAGATTGATTCCATGTCTTTGCTATTGTGAATGATGTAGCAATGAACACATGCATGTGCCTTGATGGTAGAACAACTTGTATTTCTTTGGGTATATACCCAGTCATGAGATTGCTGGTAAAATGGTAGTTCTGTTTTTGGTTCTTTGAGTGGTTTCCACCCTGCTTTCCACAATAGTTAAATTAATTTACACTTCCATCAGCAGTGTGTAAGTGTTCCTTTTTCTCTCCAACCTCACCAGTATCTACTATTTTTTGACTTCTTAGTAATAGTCATTCTGAATGGTGTGAGATGGAATCTTACTGTGGTTTTGATTTGCATTTCTCTAATGATCAATGACTGAGTTTTTTTCATATGCTTATTGGCTGAATGTATGTCTTCTCTTGAGAATGGTCTATTCGTGCCCTTTGCCCACTTTTCAATGAGGTTTTTATTTTTTTTCTTGAAAATTGGCTTAAGTTTCTTATAGATGCTGGATATTAAACCTTTGTTGGATGCATAGTTTGCAAAAATTTTCTCCCACTCTATAGGTTATCTGTTTACCATGTTCATAGTTTATCTTACTGTATAGAGGCTCTTAGGTTTAATTAGATTCCATTTGTCAATTTTTGTTTATGTTGCAGTTGCTTTTGGCATCTTTGGCATAAAATCTTTGTCAGTTCCTATGTCCAGAATGGTATTGCATAGGTTGTCTTCCAGGGATTTTTTTGGTTTTAAATTTAAGTCTTTAAACCATCTTGAGTTGATGTTTGTGTATGGTGTAAGGAAGGGGTTCATTTTCAATCATCTGCATAGGGTTAGCCAGTTATCCCAACACCATTTATTTAGTAGGGAGTTCTTTTACCATTGCTTGTTCTTATCAACTTTGTTGAAAATCAGATGGTTGTAGATGTGTGGCTTTATTTCTGCGTTCTCTATTGTGATCCATTGGTCAATGTGTCTGTTTTTGTACCAGCACATTCCGTTTTGATAATGTGGCCCTCTAGGATAGTTTGAAGTTGGGTAGCATGATGCCTGCAGCTTTATTCCTTTTGCTTAGGATTGTCTTGGCTATTTGGGCTCTTTTTTGGTTACATGTGAATTTTAAAATAGTTTTTTTGAATTATGTTAAAAAAAATCACTGGTAGCATTGAATCTGAGTACATTGACTTAAACCAAGCACCAATCAATACAAACAACAGTTTTGTTTTGCTATTATTATCCATGGTATTGCATTATTGTAAGACCTTGTATGCACATTCTCTATAATTATATAAGAATAAGCAGTTATTTTCTTATACACACCATACTGTCTTAAGATTTATTGTGCATTTCATGTATTGTAATTAATTCAATTATTCCTTATAATTAAACAATTTTATTTCAGAGTTTTAATTTGGAATCTTTCTTGTAAAAATATTTTTACTTTATACCCAAATTCTCTTTCCTTGATAATACCCTATCATGGATTGATATTTGCTTTTGAGGTTTTCTACTTCCTGTCATAGAGGCTTGAGAACAATTATTTAATGACTTAATAGCTTACCAGCCCTAAACATAGTGCTGAAATGTATTATTTTTCAGTGGTCCTGACAAATTATGTAATATCTTTTGAAAATCACTTAATTTACAAGATTCTCCTAAGTCTGACTGAGTGTACAAGTTTGACAACACACTATGCCAGAGATAAAATCTTTCATTTAAAAGATAATCTCATAGTGGTGATATCTTTATACTAAGTACCATCCATCCTCTTGGATCCTGCATTCTGAGATCATGAACCAATTAATTGTGAAGGGACAATTAAATAATCTGCATATTCAGTTAAACCATCTGAAATTTTGGCATTTATTGCAATAGCATTGCCAATAAAGTCAATCACTGCCACAACAAATATCAAGATTTCACAAACTTATCCATGAGAAATCAGGAAACGTCTTACCATCAGCAACTTACAATTGTAATTATAATTCTATTTGGTAAATTACATGTTACAAATTACAGTCGGTGGTAATTTGGATTTGATGAAAAATGGTATGTTTTCCTGTAAAGCCAGTGAAGAATATATTTTAGATGAGTGCACTAATAAATCAACAAATAAATAGATTTCAGGATGGAATATATGGTTTATTTGACAGTGAGTCCTAAAACTAGATGAAAGAAAACTTCTTGGGAAGTCTGAACTTTTTGGTGCAACATAACAAGATTTTCTGCTATACATTCTAAGGATCTCCCAGTTTCTTAAGTCTGCTCATTTTAGCAGCGTATATTTTGTCAGGTATTTCAAATAGAGAAACTGTGAGTCATACAGCCTGGAAAATAAATCACAATACCAATTTACATAAGAGGTTTTTGGCTGAATCATTCATCTTAGTCAAGGAAATGAGCTTCTTTAATATCTCAAACTACATAAGCACCAATATGATCTTGGATGGCATAGATACGTCTTTCCTGACATTTGCCGAATGTCTAAAATGTTATTTTAGAGACACATACACTCAAGGGGTAGTCTCATTTACTTAGAGACCTTCAGGTCCATGCTAGAATAAAGGAAGATGTTTTCTGGGGAAAAAAAAAAAGACTTACCTGTTATAATTCTGTGTTTATATACGTTTTTGGGAGAAGATCTAGTGAAATTATACTGTACCAGAAATACTGGTGTAGGAAAAAAAAAAAGATTGTATTATGACTTTGAGTATAGTTAAGGAGTCATGCAAATTGTAAAGTCAATTTAATCAAGGTTTCAGGTATGTTTCATGTTGATGAAAAAATATTGGTATAGAAAAAAAGATTGTGTTATGACTTTGAGTATAGTTAAGGAGTCATGCAAATTGCAAAGCCAGTTTAGTCAAGGTTTCAGGTATGTTTCATATTGATGCAGGAAAAATATTGGTGTAGAAATAAAGAATGTGTTATGACTATGAGTATAGTTAAGGAGTCATGCAAATTGTAAAGCTTATTTGGTCAAGGTTTTAGCTATGTTTCATGGAGTTGAACATTGCTTCTCTCTGAAGTCTTAATATTACTAATTCAAAACTAAATCTAAAAATCAAAAACAAAACAACAACAGAATGTTGCTATTATATTTTTAGTAGACTACCTATTAGGAAAAAAGATTTTTAAGAAAGAATTCAGGTTAGAAATTATACATCAAAACACATAATAATGTAAAAAATATAGTATGCATATGTATATATATACGTATACTTTATACTTCAAAGTTTACATAGATCAAAACAGACTAGAATATTTCTATTATAATAATTGATAAAGATAATAAAAGTCAATAAATAATATGGAAGACCTCCATAAAATTGACCTAATTTTACATATGCATATTTAAGATGTATATATATTGCATAGTGTATGTGTATATATATATCTAACATATATATAATGGAATATAATGGAACATAAAATATCAAAATATAGCTTGTATAATAAATATACTATATCTTGTATCATATATAAAATGTTATAGTAATATATAGGCATAATACAAACATAAGTATATACTAATAAGATATGTAATTTATAATTATATATTAAAATGTATAGCATAATCATACATGTGGCACCCAGCAACACCAAAATGTAATTTTGTTTCAAATTCATTTAAACTATTACCAAAATTAAATACCTATTGGACCATAGATCAAACTTTATTTTTAAAAGATTGAAGAAAACCCTCAAATGTGATCTTTATCCACATGAAATTCAACAATATGTATAAGACAAAAAAAATGCAAAAGTAAAACAAGAAACAGAAACATTTACAATAATAGCTGGTCACCATTCTAATTACAAACACAGAAACCTCTCTCAAAAGATGATTATTAAACAAAATGTCTCTCTAAGCTCCAGATAAATTAAACACATAAAAAATCCATCTAAATACATCTTTAACTGTAACTACATTTGCATCTGCAATACAAGCCATATTCACATCAACATCTAACGCTCTTACTCTATAAAACTACAAAATTATCTACTGTACATATATTTATTTTTAACTAAAAATTTACATAGAAAATGTATTCTACACCTTTCTTTTCAGACAAAATATATCTTGTACCTCTTGATCAATATCAGATAATGAATTTATTCCTTTTAACAGCAACATATTATCCTTGTATGGCTGTGTCATAAGCAAACTAATCAGGTCCTTCAATGAATACCTAAGTTGCTTTTAAATTTTTGTTCTTAGATGATTGCTTTTGTTTATCCCAGTGATTGTATTAATATGGAGAGTCAGAGAATCACCATTTCTTTTAACACAAGTCCAAACAACATTTGAAAGAAGGCCTACAGTCTTTTGGGACACCGTATATTTTGCAGCATGTAAAGAAAGCATTTTGTTTTGTGACCTTCCAAAGTCTGGAATTTACTCCTCAGTCTCTATTTAAACAATTATATATCTTACCTATCAATGACAGTTTAAACAGTTATATATTCTACCTATAACATAATTAATAATTATGAAAATTAAAAGTTCTATAGCTCATATTTTATCATGCAGACTTCTCTCCCTGCATTCAGACTTTCTTTTCTTTCAACTCATCTCTCAATTTGCTGTAAGAAGTATGTGCTAATCTCTGCTTAAGATGGTAATAACATAATATTTTTTGGTCACAGATTTGTTTTTATTTGTGCAAGTGTTTTGTTCCTCTGGTGTACTCAGGATGATTTCAAGTTGTCTTAGTTTAGTATAAAATGCTGTTGATAATCTGTCTTCAATATATATTTTGGTAATCTGTCTACAAGATTTATTTTGTCTGAAAAGAAAGGTGTAGAATACATTTTCTGTGTAAATTTGTTAGTTAAAAATAAATAAATGCTGTTGATAATCTGCTCAACTTAGTTTCTCAATTATTTGAAGTATGATTTGATCTTTTGAAAGTTTGATATCTATAAAAATATACTAAAAAATTTAAGGGCCAATTGTTAAAAATAAACTATAGAAAATGATGGTTGAGAACATTTCGGGTATTTTTTTCTTTCTGAAATTTGACCATAAGGACAAAGTGTGAATATAAGTAAAAAGGAACTATGAAGGTCAGGAAGAATATGTGGGAAGAAAATTGAACCACACAAATGATTGGAGACATGCCACAAATTTTTGAGATTTTCATAATCCAGAAGGCCAGTACACTCATTCCTAAAACTGAGACAGTATTGTTTCTTTCATGTTTCTTGAACTAGGAAGGTATTGAATAAAAAATTACAGGAATTTGCTTAGAAAACACATTATATTTCTATTTGCTTCTTCCTGGACTCTGGAACTATGGTTAATGTTGCTATATGGTATTTCTATAAATCTGCCCATGCTATCATAATAATTCAATATCACACATCATAACTTGTTGATCTACTCTGCACTGTGGTAAGAGGGCAATTGGTCATTCATCTGAATGTCTGAGGTATAAAAATATCTTTGCTGCATATCCCCATTTGTTTCATTGCTCCCCTTGCAGCTACCTCTTGTCTAAACAATATGTGAAGAACTTCCAACTCTTTCAGAAACAGTCTCATCAGAGTAGAGGTGGAACTATTTCTAGTCCAGGTCAAATACCCACTGTTATTATATGCAATTTACAAGTTATCATGCACATCATTTAAGCCTTTTCAAAACATGTCTCTATTATTTTTTATTCTAGTTAAATTGTTGGCCATGAACAGGAGATATTAGTACATATTTTCCATTATTGTCAATAATTTTAGAAGATTTATATTTCAAAGTATATTTTTTCCTTGTTTAAACAGAGATATACTTAATTTCTCAGAAACTTTTTTTTCCCCTCAAACTCCATTTTACCCTTTTCTGGCTATTCCTTGTTTCTAGTAATTCTTTAGGTTATGAATTTGAATATTATTATATGGTCAGGTGGATGACTCATTGCTCTCAGTTTTAGGTTTTCAAAATTACCAAAACTTGAACATTTGTATTTACTGTTATTTTACTAGTATACCTATTTTGATTATAGGGAAATAATTGTAATAAATATTCAATTTGTTTTAAATATCCACATATAATTTTTTAGTATGTCTCCATGAATATGTTCAATAGCATAAGTGTTGAAAGAAAAGAAAGTTGGTTGTATAAACATATTAATGGAGAAATTGTGTTAGAAGCAAATAAATAAATAAGATAGATAACCATTTACCTTTAACAGATCATAGTCAAACACATAGTAAAATTTCATTGAAACATTTTTAAATGTCTTTTAAAAAGGAATTTATACCACTTTGAAGTACAAGTTGAAGATCATTTGTAGAAAGTATAATCCATGGTATAACATAATTATTTAGGGACAATATAAAACAAATAAAAGGATGATGGTTTCAGCCAAGATATTATGTCCTATTTCTTAAAAAGGAAGACAAACTCTTATTTCTATGATGCTACATTCCTTCTAGGTTCACATGTCCCTTAAAACAAAAATATCCACATGATTATCTTATTGTTCCTATTCCTCAATTCCCATTCATCCCGTTTATGGATTTTTATTACTATGAAAAACGTCACATGGCTTTCGCTTATCAAAACTTTTCAAAACCACAATTTACCCTCCCACAAAAAATAATAAAACCTAGATAAAATATATGAAACAAATATTTTCAAAATAGTGGACAAAATGCAGCAAGCAACATCAGGACTGTACCCAATAATATTGTACTGAACTTGAGATTTCTGCTAAAAGAGTGGATTTTAGGTGTTCTTTCCACACACAAAAAAATAGGTAACTTTGTGAGATGATGAGTATGTTTATTTGCTTGACTATAGTAACCATTTATTTCACTATCTGCATGTACATCAACACATCATGTTGCACACCTTAAATATATGCAGTAAAATATTGTAAAGGCAATGAAGTAGAGTAATTTCTGAAACAAGGGAAATAGGCTGGATTTCCTGTGATGTCCCAGACTATTGCCCTGAGAGAGTTTTCAGGATGTGACATTAAAAGAACAGAGGATAAAAATTCTCGACTCCCTGATTTGAGTGAGTGGAGCTGAGAATTGAAGGAAACAAAAACAGCTACAGTTTACAGCCTATTGCTAATTTTTCAAGATTTGTACAAGCTGGTTGTTAAACACAGGTATTATTTAAATGGAATTGTATTAGGTTACAGTAAAATAACGTTTTTTTTTAAAGCCAGTAAATACTCAAAACATCACTTCTAATTATATTGCTACATTTTATCATCACCTATGCTTTGGCAGCTATTTACGTGTATGGAATCTATATAATTGAACCCTCACTCAGACTCCCTGAGAGAGAGAGAGAAAGGGAGAGAGAGAGAGGGAGAGATAGGAGAGAGACAGAGATAGGAGAGAGACAGAGACAGGGAGAGGATGAGAGAGACAGCAGAAACCCCTCCCGAGTGTTTGCCATGTGACTCATCAGGACTGAAACAAAAGTGGCGAGGGCAGGTGCTTGCCAGTTTCCACTCCGGCATATATTTAATGATTTAGCCAAGTATCACGTTGTTAGAAGCGACATATTGCTGCTCCCAACCCTATTTTTCTGCCGACATATTAGACAAGTGAGAGAAAATTATCTCTTTTCATATACAATGTATACTCTTGTGAAGTGCTTTAACAAATGGGTCATTTTGAAAGAAAACAAAGCTATCATTTCATTATTGTAAAGTCTGAAACATTTATTATGTAATTAGAACCAGTACTTACAGTAGTTCAACAGTTAATAAATTCAATTATTACTGTCATGAATACTCCATTATAAACGGAGTGAACTCTCAGTTTCTCTTTTCAGGAAATAGCTATTACATGTGCTGCTACATGTTGGAGGAAGTCTATTAGTGTTCTATCAAAGCAGATGTCCAAAACTCATCAGCTATTTTCCCTGTATAGATGATTCTTGGGGATGCTGGCTATGGTTCAAATTATTTCTATAACCTTCAGGTCTAAAAATCTTATTAGAATACGTGTGTTTAAGGCTCTAAGTCATATTTTCTTGTTCATACTCTGTACTTTTAATCTACATATTCAAGCTAATTCTGCAGGCAACACTTGTTTTAAGGAACATTTTTACCATTTTTTGTTTGATTTGTTCTTTTTGTGGGAAGGTACACATAACCTTATTTAGCTTTAGTTTTGTCTGTAACCATTATGTTTTTTAAATTTTCTTCATATTATTTTACTGCAATTATTTTCTAATTAAAATCGCTTATTTTTTCAAGTCCCCTATCCTAAATTCTACTTTTCTTGTACTACTGTCATTTCTATGTTGGTTTTTTTAAATTTCATATTTCTTCCCTCAGTTAGGCTGTCTTGCTTTTTATCTGTTACCATTAATGTTCAATATCTTTTATTCTGGGCAAGGCACGGTGACTCATGCCTGTAATCCTAGCACTTAGGGAGGCCGAGGCAGACAGATCACTTGAGGTCAGGAGATCAAGACCATCTTGGCTAACACGATGAAATTCTGTCTCTACTAAAAATAAAAAAAATTAGCCAGGTGTGGTGGTACACACCTGTAACCCCATCTACTCTGGAGGCTGAGACAGGAGAATCGCTTGAACCCAGAAGGTGGAGGTTGCAGTGAGCCAAGATCGCACCACTGCACTCCAGTCTGGGTAACAGAGCAAGACTCTGTCTCAAAACAAAACAAAACAAAAATTATTCTGTATTTTGCTCTTAATTTACAAGAAAACATGTCTTATAACATTTTAAATTTTATTCTGATTTCCCCTGTTATAAAGTGTTCACTTATTTACTGGCATAGCTATTTGGGAACATTTGTTCTTTGATTTCTTTATGTCTTGCAGGCTCTATATCAACATTTTTGTTTATTGCATTTTTTTTTAAACTTTATCCTTTCTATTTTAGATATTCGGTCTTTAGGATGAGATTTTCTCCTAGTGGGATACTGGGATCATAGAGTCACTGTTGTAAGAAAGGGTAATAGGTTGTGTGAATCTCAGTATATTGTCTTTGAACATATTAACAACCTTATTTTTTGTGGGGTATGTTTTAACTGGGTAACAAGAATTTTAACTGGTTTCCAATCCTAAACTGTCTTTCACATTTTATGAGCCCTAATTTGCCACTTATTTCTCTTAAGCTCTTTAGGAGCCCTTGTCTTGATTTTTTAAATAAACAACATTGCAGTTGAACATAAAAGACCACGATGAATGTGATAGTTTTGTCACCAATATTTTTATTACAGGGTAAATAAGATTTATGTACTCAGTTCATGCCATGGTAAATAGGAAACATAATCTTTTTAAACCTGAGGAATAGTGATACAATTAAAATGAAATATTTTATTATTGCACTCTTAAAAGTCAAACAGTGCACATTTGTAACAAATAATAATATAACCAGTGTTCATTGATCAGTTACTCTGATTCTAGGCACTGCAACAAATAGACAGGTAGGTGAGACATGGTCTCTTCACACGATTGAAAAGTGTGGGGTGCAGCCTAGAACTTTCTTTGGAGATGCAGGCACTCATCCCTGGCTGCTGTGAGTTATCCACTGCTGATAGCTCACAGCGGAGTCCCTCTTCAGAAATTTCCTTCAGCCGAAAGGAGTCGCCTCGCACAAGGTTTCAACCCCCTTGCCTGGAAAGTCAGCATCCAATGACTGGTCTCCAGCAATATTCAAAGGCCCTGACACCTCTGTAGGGGAGTTCAGAAAGTCTACCCCTCTGAAGAGCTCCAGGCGGGTTGCCTTTGTGACAACTGTGTGGTAGTTTAACCACTCCCTCTGCTAAACCCTTCTCTTCTCTTTCTCTTGGAACTGCTTTTCCTAAGAGCACTTACAAATCAATTTCCTGTACACAAACCTCCATCTCAGAATCGTTTCTTGGTAACTAATCTAAAACAGTCTGGGATACATGAAAAAGGAAGTAGAGATAGGGCAAGGGGAAAGCCATGTGTGTACCAAGAATAAAACAGAGATTGCTCATAGGGCATTGCTCATACCCCCAGGAGGACGACTATTGTGACATCTCATCACAGACACCACCTGTTCATATAGAATGAAATGAGGCTCAAGCAATTTGGAAACATGGATTTCAGAAATTCTGCTTCTTCTTTTTGTTTCTTTTTGTAAGAAGTAGAGTCAGGAACACAGAAATAGACATATCATAATTCTTGCTGCATTATGCACTATCACATTCAGTCCTCAAATCAGCATTACCCACTTTATTTTACTTTATATTATTTATTTATTAAATATATATTTTACTAATACAATAGATAGACAAGACCCATCATACAACCTGACGAATTGAAATTACCAGCATTGACTCCCATTGACTCCTCTGACCAGCCACTTTCCCAGACTTCATCCCTGATATAACAAATCTGATAAATGTGTGTGTGTGTGTGCACATGTGTGTGTATATTTACCTAAACAAAATATTAATTTTATTTTTAAATTTACTTAAAATTGTAAAGAAAGTTATATTGGATGCAGTTTTCTATAACTTTTTACAAACTAAACATTGTCTTACTAAGATTCATTCATGTCATACAATGTACCTAAATTACATTCAATTTTACTACTATAAAAATTCCCTTGTGTGAATGTGGCATACCTATCTTCTGCTCAGTGGATGTTCAACCTGCCTTCAATTTTCTTTCCTAATAACCAACAGTGCTGCTATAGACATTCTTAGACCTATCTCCTACTGTATAAATACAAAAATATTTCTTATGTATATACCTGGATTAGATATGCTTTACATAATAGTTTGTAACCAATTGGGAAACCAGTTTGTTTCCCAAGTTCTCTTACTAAATTTATACTCCCACGAGCAATGCATATAAATTGACGTTAATTCATATCTTTTAACACTGGGTACAAATCCTTTCAAAAACTTGGTATTGTCAAACCGTATAATTTTTGGCATATGGTGTCTATAAGATAATAATTTGAACATCTCAATATAACTTTGATTCATATTTCTCTAGGTTTGAATTCACTGGCTTGAGTACCCCTTTTTCTCTATATGAGTGTATATATATTAGGCTTATATATAAATAAAATTTATATATTTATAAAAATGTGATATATATGTTTATGTAAAATTTGGTGAGGTCATTGATGAAGCCATGTTGCACACACAGAGACACACAATTCACACCGCTGTAATTGAGAGTATTTAACTTCCTGGGCATTGAAGACATACATAAGCTTAATAGAGTTGAATTCTGTTGCTATGAATTCATCTGTAAAACGATGATAATAATAATTACCTACATTACATAGGTTATGTAAGAATCAAATGATATGTGACTAGAAAGTAATGAACATATCAGTTAGAAAATATAAAATAATCAATAAAGTCATATCATCAATATTTTGGTATGATCCTTTTAACTTTGTAATGTATGTTATAAATTAAACTTTTATGACATGTATTTATTTTTTATCCTCCATCACCTCCATATTTTAAAAAATAAACAGATGTTTCACTTTTAAAATTAAATATTTTAACTACCTAAAATATATTCCCATATTATTATTTTTAATTACAACTTTAAGATTTGAGATACCAGTGCTACATTTTAAAAGGATACACAGAATACAGAAGAATGAGTACTTCTGCTTGGTTTGAAATAGTTTTTTTTTTTTTTCCTAAATCTGATTTTGGAAAGATTAAATTGTGGGATATAAGAGGCGAACGAAAATGGCAGAGATTTGCTTCCTTGTGTTTAAGAAACCCATATTCCCTGAGATGCAGGGGAGAATTGGGTCCATTATTGTGCAGCATTATTGAAAATCACTCTATTTCCCCTCTAGGCTTGCTGAGCACAGAATAATTTGAGGCCATCCAGTTCCTTAGACGACATTACTGATGTAATGCATTCTATTGTAAACTTTTAGCCTGAAAGAAATCTTATGTTTTTCAGTTTCTAACTTATTGCCAGGCTTCAAATCCAGAGATGGGTCCAGAGAGTTGATAAATTTGGATAGACCGTAATGTTTTTTCTTTAAAAGCTGAGTTTGTGGTGTTGGGTCTCTTCTCCTTAGATCAAGTAAACATCAAAGATAAGCATGTCTTGGCTCTCTAAGATCTCTGCCCTTTCAGCAATGTTTAGAGGTCTTTCAGTTTTAAAGAAAATGAAGAGAATTAACATGGCAAATAACCAACAAGAGGCAGCTTTAGTGAGATATTAAAATGTTTTTTTCTATTAATTATTCTTAAAAATCTGTTTTCTCAATTTTAAACGAGCATAATCTCTGATAGAGTACTTATGCAGATGAAACAGGGAAATCGTATATGAAATTCATAATATAAACACGTTACTTATTTTTGTTAATCATTAAATACTAGCAATAAGTATATTATGAAACTGTTATGTATGCTTCCTCATAGAAACAGTTTGTATCTTCTGGGTGCTTATTAAAACCCTACACTCTTAAATGACTCTGGGCATAAACATGGCAGTCATATGACCACTAATATGTATAGTACCATTTTATGTTTAACATTTGAATTTTGGAAAACCCAAGGTACAAATAGGCAAGATGAAAAAATTGAGAGAAAAAAATTAAATGAATAAATCAAGACAGAACATAATATGATTCCTGGGGGACTTTATGTCGCTTATCATACAACGACACAACAGTGGGCTCAATTGTAAAAAAGAGAAAGGGGGAGGGAAATAATATTGTTAACTCATATGCCTATTCCCAGCATTGTAATTCCAGGTTTGATCTTCAAAACTGTCTTCTCAGGTTAATGTGCTCTGCCTGAGAACCTGCTTTTTGTGAAAGCAGGGGCCTTCTTTTCTGCTTGCTGCTATGTTTTCATTGTTCAGTTACTAACCGGTGAACAAGTGAGTACCTACTTGGAAGAGTGAATCAGTGAGTAACTGAACAATCAATGGATGAATTAAAGGAATATGTTGGCAGAGAAAGCCCTTATTGAGGCTAGTAATATGAACAGTTTCCTTTCAGACTCAGCCCTAAGACAACAAACACAACAGCAGAAAAAGAGAGTAGTCGCCTCCTTTACCACAAAGATCATTTACAGTGTTACAACGATTTCATTTTTTGTGTGAGAGTAAATTCATCCTCAAGAAGGAAGCGTGGAAGTAGCGGTGTCTTTGGTTTAAATCCATTTAACATCGTTTCCTATTAGTAAACAGATTTCTACTTGTCTACTAAAACTAATGATTGAAAAATATAAATATGGAAATAATATATTTTAAAATCCCAAGGCCGGGCGCAGTGACTCACGCCTGTAATCCCAGCACTTCGGGAGGCCAAGGCTGGCAGATAACCTGAGGTCAGGGGTTCCAGAACAGCCTGACCAATATGGAGAAACCTCGTCTCTGCTACTAAAAATACAAAATTAGCCAGGCATGGTGGCACATGACTGTAATCCCACCTACTCGGGAGGCTGAGGCAGGAGAATCGCTTGAATCCGGGAGGCGGAGGTTGCAGTGACCGAGATCGCGTCATTGCACTCCAGCCTGGGCAGCAAGAGGGAACCTCCATCTCAAAAAAAAAAAAAAATCCCAAATACAGTTGTTTCAAAGAACACTTGGCTATTCTTTGCCGTCTATAACTGTGTTTGAATTTTACATGCAGTTTCCACTTAGGATTGTACTTACAGGTTCCATACATGAAGGAAATAGATTGTTGAACAAACGTCCTGGGCATGTAGCAAAGTAGACAGCACATAAAGAGAAAATACAAAGGTACTTATGGCCTCAATCACAAAATAGCCTCTACAAGATGACTGAAATGCAAACCATCAATCATTGTTAGTCCTCATCCTCCTTAATCAATGAAGTGGTTGACACAACTGATAAACCTCTCTTAAACATACTTTTCTCTGTATACTGAACTACATACATGTTATGTAAATTGCTAGTAGTTCCCTAGGTAACTGCAGTAGAGCTTTTGTGCCTCAGGACCTTTACTTATCCTATAGTTTTCACATGTAATAATCTTCCCTGTGTATTGTCACACTCTCCTCTATCATGCAATCTCTATTAAAGCTTACCTATAGTGAGAGCTCTGTGTTTGAATTTCTTTTGTACTTTGTTTTCCTATCATACGAAAAATTTTATGTTTTGCTTTTACAGGTCTTTAGTTTTTGTTTTTCCTATTATATACAATTTTAAGAAGAATTTATTAATATAGTTATCATTTTGCCTACATTCAAACTCAGAAACATAGTGGTTTATATACATGAACATTAAATAAGTATTTGTTATCAGATGACTGCATGTGTCAAAAGTTACATAAGACTTGAATTGTTATAATTTTATATTATCAGTAAATAACTGGTAGATGAGAAAGTAAGTTATACAGTTGATTTGACTAGAAGGAGAAAGCATAAAGAAAAATGGGATTATTTACATTATTTATAAGTTAGAGTAATAGTCAATTTACAAAACAGAAATTGAAGGGATATTTGGCAATAGTAAAACATGAAGAAAAAAATGACATGATATCATGTAAGAGAAACCTACGGAGATACACAAGCAAAATTCTCATGCTCAGGGTAATTATCATCAAGCTATGCCTTATTCCTTTTAGAAAACAGAATGTTAAACATCCATAGAAAAAAATACATTGGAAACATTCATAAATGCACCATATTGTTGAGATAAACAATATTCAGGAAAAGTCATTGAAAGAAATGAGAGATTTCTAAAAGTCTCATTTATCAACTTCTGAATAAATTTTTTTCTACTGAATTTCCCATTGTTATTTATGTATCTTATATATACATATAAAATATATATCTATCCTTGTCTTTATGTTGCCCCAATGACAATTGGGGTCATGTTTGGTAGCAAAAAAAAAAATGACTTTTATGTACCATTCAGGAGCAAAATAATTTTCTTATAATTATTTCTCAGTATAACAACAATCAAAGAGATCAGTAGCAAACCTCTCAACAGCAATTAGTGAGATGCATTTTAAATAGCACATTTCTGGAGAGCACCTTTTGGGGCTACCCTCAATCTTCATGTCCCTTCTAGATGAATTATAGCATCAGCATTTGTGTAATGGAATGTGAACACAACATAACACAAAGCAATCAACACACAACTAGAACAAGCTGGTTTGGAATAAAATTGTAAAATTAGATTGCAGTTGAAACAAAAGTACTACAATTTATTCTGTGTGCAGTTTGATGACCTAATGATGTGAATCCAGCTCAGCATTTGGACAATCTTGGAAACTGACAGAGGCAAACATTCTATTATTGAAAGGAAATTACAGAAACAATATGCAAGATCAACAGCAACATGACCGGAAGTGAGTACTGAAGCTTTAGCTGCAACCATTTGAATAAAGAAACCAGAGAAACACGAATTGGAAAGAGATTTAACTCTGGAGATAATAGATTTAGCATACTTTAAAGAAATAATGATGGGTGAAAAGTTTTTGTTAAAAAATATGCTTGATGTTACCAGTCATGATCAGTTAGGTATCTGTGACTGCATAAGCAATGCAACATTTTTCAAATGTGTGCACCATGGATTCAGCAACAGAATAGCTCTTCCTTTCCTCCTCAGACCTTGTTGTTGATATGACTTGGTGCTTCAGAGAATTAACTAACTCATATTGGCTGCATTTTCCTATATTAATAAGAAGATATCATAGTTACATATACATCAGGAACCTCAGGACTGCTGATGTTGTGATAGTTTTTCTTTTTTTTAAGAATTTTTTCACCTAAGACTACCACTGCTCCTTTGAAAGTTGTATAGAGTAAACCAAAAACAGAAAAAATGTCATTCTTAAATAATTTTCCTCATTATTTTTGCATAGACACAGCTGAGATGTTTTTAGAAAAGGATGAACAAGTTTGCCTGAAAAACACATGGACTAAGTGATTTTAAATATTGGAGTATCATAGAATAATACTATAGAATAATATAAATAATAGAATAATATAAAGACATTTTTCAAACATATAAATTAGGACCAGCTGACCTGTCCTAAAAGAAATGTTAAAGCAAGTTCTTGGCCAGGCACCGTGGCTCACGCCTGTAATCCCAGGACTTTGGGAGGCCAAAGCGGGTGGATCACCGAGGCCAGGAATTTGAGACCAGACAGGCCAACATAGCAAAACCCCATCTTTACTAACGCAAAAAATAGCTTGGGTTGGTAGAGCGCACCTGTAGCCCAGCTACTCAGGAGGCCGAGGCAGGAGAGAATTGCTTGAACCGGGGAGTCGAAGTTGCAGTGAACTGAGATCACACCATTGGACTTCACTCCGGGCGACAGAGCAAGATTCTGTCAAAAAAGAAAAAGAAATGAAAGAAAGAAAAGAAAAAGAAAGAAAGACAGACAAAGAAAGAAAGGAAGAAAGAAAGAAAGAAAGAAAGAAAGAAAGAAAGAAAGAAAGAAAGAAAGAAAGGAAAGAAGGAAGGAAAGAAAGAAAGAGAGAAATAAATATATACACATATATCAGAAAACCAAAACAGATGAAAGAAATGTTAAAGCAAGTTCTTAAGGCAAGATCTTCAAACAAGGGAGAAAAAGGATGACTGCCTCAAATAAATGACCCCAATTTTTACCTTGAGAAACCAAAACAGAAAGAGGAAGTTAAGCCAGAAGTAAATAATGGAAAGAAAACAATAAAAATCTGAGCCCAAATCAATGAATAGAAAACAAAAAATATTCACAAATTCAATGAATTCAAAGGTTGATTCTTTGAGATCAATAAATGTGGTAAACTTTTTAGTTAGAATAATCAAAAAAAAAAAAAGGGGGGGAGAAGACACAAATTACCAATATTAAGAATGAGAGACCATATGAAGAAAGATTCTACAGATATTAAAATGAAAACAAGAAAATATTATAAATAACTGTACTTCTATTAATATGACAACTTAGATAAAAATTGAAATAGACCAGCAAACCAAATTCAACAGCACATTAAGTGAATTATACAACATGACCTAGAAGAATCTATCCCTGGAATGCAAGAATGGTTCAATATATGAAAATCAATCAATGTGATACACCACATTAACAGAATAAAAGATAAAAACCACATGATTCTCTCAATCAATGCACAAAAAGCATTTGACAAAATTCAAAGTCTATTTATGATAAAAACTCAACAAAATAGGTATACAAGTAACATAACTCAGCACAATAAAAACGACATATGGCAAGCCCACAATTAACACCATAATATACGGGGAAAATCTGAGCACTCTGTATGTTAATCTCCAACTATTCCCAGTCGGGTTGGTCATACTCTTTTTTATCTCTTCCTGCAGCTCTAATAAAAAAAATAAATAGACAAATTTTGTTAACAAATAATTGAGTAAAATCATTATTGCTTGTTTTCTCCAATTTGAAAAGCTTTTACATCTTCAAAAAAATCAGTGTAGTTTTATTATACTGTTTATGTAGGGAGCCACAAAAGCATGTGAAGTTCAAGCTATTGGCTGTTTCTCTATTGTAAATATTGCTTGAGACCCATTTTTGCTTAGAGATAATGTATTGGGAAGTTTTCTTTTTATGTTGTAGAAGAATACGGCTTTGCTATCATGTATGAAATATTCCTGAAAGAAAAGGTATGATGGATACATTACGGCAGTTTGAGAGTTTATTATGTGTAACTGTTCAGATTTCAGGAAGAGGTTTGAAATCTCTATAGATGTATCATGAAAGATCAGTAAATTTCAATTTTAAAGAATAGACATAAAGAAAAAGTAATGGAAGCAGCTTCATCAAAAACTGCAGCTCAACCTGTTAAAATAGGGTTGGGAAATATATGATTTCTACTCTAAATGCTTAGCAAAGGTGTCATTGAGGACAATTTCCAGTCACCATCTGATGACAGAAAATCAGTTGACAGAGAATATTTACTAATGCAACTGGAGTAGCAATGCGTAGGTCAAACCGACTTATGGGACGTAGAGCACAATATACTTAGAGGAAAACATATACACACCTATGAATGTATTCATCTTAAAAATTCTATGCATATCTTAATGCATGAAAGAATAGATGATCAATACATAATGCATTTTAATACTGCTATTTTAGTTTTACTTCTATTATAACTCTATTTAGAAATACTAATAAGAATGGCACTTTTTCATCTTTTATGTCATCATTTTTAACCCAGGAATTGTACCAAAACTTCACCTATAGGGATCTTATTTTTCCAATCCAAATATAAATTATTTATAAATTGTATTTTATTTAATTCTAACCCATTAATTTACGTACAATTTGACCCAAGATTTTGAATCTCCAAAAATGCAACTCTGCAGAAATGAATGAAACTCATTTATGAGTTTCAGAATGAATGAACAAATGAATTTCACTCTGTGGAAATGAATCAATTTTTTTTTTCTGATTACATTTTATATAGCTAGTTCCTTAATCTCATTGAACTAAAGGTATTTATCCTTAATGATAAAATAACATTTTATCACATTTTTATTTTTAATCTTTTAATTAGAATATCTAAACTATTAGGAAGTAATTTATAATCTACATTCAGCCACACAAAAGGAAATGTGTATTATGGCTTTCTTTAGCACATTTATATTTCATGACATCATTAATTTAGATTTTCTTTCTCTTACACAATTACTTTTTATACAATTCTCTTATACAATTATCTTTTACAATTATTTTAGCACTAAATAAAAGTATGTAATATCTAAAATAGGTACAAAAACACAGAAAATACCATAGCATATCCTTATGTTGCCATCAGTCAAATTAATAAAAGCTAGTATTTTATCATATTTGTTACAACTAAATAAATGTTATTTTACATATTCTTAAAAAAATCACTTGTGGTAAAGCCATAACAATTTCTAAACCCATTTTCTTTCATTCCCACTGCTCACTGAGGTATAATACATACATTTTATTATGTATAATTAATATTTTATGTAAAATTATGACACTGAACATAGTTGAAATTTTATTGCAGTTTTCATTGAGATCCCACATTAACTCTTTAATCAATAACATTTCTGGGCAACTCGTGGTGATTCACGCCTGCAGTCCCAGCGCCTTGGGAGGCAGAGGTGAGTGGATCACTTGAGGTCAGGAGTTCGAGATCAACCTGGACAACATGGTGAAACCCTGCCTCTACTAAGAATACAAAAATTAGCCAGGCATGGGGGTGCAATCCTACAGTCCCAGCTACTTGGGAGGTTGAGGTAGGAGAATTTTCTGAGCCCAGGAGGCAAAGGTTGTAGTGAGCCGAGATTGTGCCACTGTACTCCAGCCTGGGTGACAGAGTGAGACTCTGTCTCAAAAATAAATAAATGAATAAAAATTATAACAATAATATTCCTTGGTTAATAATACATATAGACAGCACTTTTTATTCCTTTTTTTTTTTTGCATTATAATGCCTTTTCAATTAAATAGAATCTTATTTCCTAACTTGTGAGGATGATCTTAACAATTTTTACAAAGTTTCCTTTCCAATACAAAGGTTCAGTGTCTTCTTGAGCAAGTACATTGTCCAATATCAGCTTTAATAGATTTTTCTCTTCGCCCCATGGTGAATGTTCGATGAAACAACTTTTCTTCCAGCTGTTAATACCACTCTGATGAAAACTCAAACCAAATTGACAAGCTAATAGAAACAGAGATAGATGGTGAAACTAGTAATTTCATCCTCTGAAAAAGTGACTGATAAAAAAATATAGGCTTCCTTTGGAGTTAAAGGAGAAATGATTCAAGGCTTTTTTTCTTACCGGTCAGTATGTCGAATGCTAGTTTTTTCCCTCTTTAAGGAATGATATCCTATTTATGAATAATAACTTTTGAAACATCAGCATTCATTTGATAGAAAAAAATAAAGGCAGCACAATCACAGAAAGGTTGTGAGTGTGTCACAAAAATTCACTGACCTATATTCTATCCCCTTAAAAATCAACTCTAGTTGAATTAACATCACTTGACCAAGTGGGAACTTTATCCCACACTACAACATGTGCTTAAAAGCTTATTCCGAAGCATAATTCCCAATTCCCAAGTATATCCTGAGCAAAAGAAGATGCAATGTCTTATCACATTTAATAGCTGCATTTTCCCCAAATTTGTGAAAGACCAAACATTGGTGATCGCTCTCCTTTCGCTCTAGAGAAACGTATTTCATTGCCTACTCAACTGCTTCATTATCTCTATTAAGCCTGAAAAAAATAGTTTCCCCAAGACTATCAACATGAGAATATTTGGAGGCCATAGTAACATCTTTAACAAGTGCTTATAATTTATATTGTAACATTTCTTTCAAAGCCCCTTGGTATTACATGAAAAATTATTTTCAAAAATCAATGTCCTTTTCTTTTAACATAAGATATCTTTATTGTGCTTATTTTGGGTCGCATGAGGATATTTTGTCAATATAAAAAAGTTCTCTATTAGTTGAGAAATAAAAGATTGTGGTATAAATGTATTGTCAGATCAGTAAAGGGTTAAAAAATAAACTCAATCACATTTACTTTTATAAGTACAACTCAATCTAATTCAGGTTTATAAAAAAAAAAAAAACAGCAGCAGATAGATTTAAGAAAAGTAATTGTCTGCTCAGTCTTTTACAGTCTAAATTGAACTGACCACATCTCAACTCTTATAGGAAGGACCAAGGTAAAGAATTACATGTGTGCATAATTGGTATGTAAAGTTCATTCAATAGCAGGAACTTACATATTAAGGCTGAGGAGAAGGGGAGATAGTGAGTCAGCTGGTGAGATTGTATCAAGTACACAGTTCATTAAGAGATTTTTATAGAGGCATACATTATAAAAGTGAATTCTGAATTATCATCTTTTTCTGCTGTACTTTCATGCCACTTTGAGAATTTATTTTAACACTCTTCATAACTCATCATAGCTCTTTGTCTCTTAATGCCACATTAATATCTTAACTATTTTCTATGAGTAATCAAACAATTTCCAGAATAAATTAGAATTAATATGCCAACTAACTCACTTAAATCATGTATCTCCCTTCTATAATGTAATGATTTTGTCCCATTCTCATAATTCTTTGGAGGACCAACGATAATACAATGTATGGTGAATTTTATAACAAACAAATGCTAATTAAATTGTGCAGTAATAGGCAAGGTTAGAATCCATCAATCACATGTGTGTAACAGGTGAATCCTAAAAAGAATCAATGTTTTATAAAAGTATGTATCAACATTAAGTGTTTAATTATTTAATTTAAAACATTTATATGCTTACTCCTTCATTTGCTCATCAAATTTTATATAATGCATATAATACTCTGGACACTGTTCAAGAATCTGAAGATAGTGGAAAACAAGATATAGCACATGGAATTAACAGGAAGCAGACATATTAGGAATTTATCAAATGTTTGGGAGTTTATTAATTATAGCATATACAACCCATTATGTAATTTGATATGAATAGATTATTTGCTATTAAGACAATTTAGAAGCAGTTGGATTATAATTTATCTTGATAGCTGTATACTGTCTATTAAATCCCTTTTTCCTTTTTTTCTTGGAATGGATATTATACTTTTTCACATGTAATTCATAAATCTTCCAACAATATATTCCCACATTTATATTCTCATCTTTTTGTGTTATTGTTTTACATTTTACTTTTCATACATTTTACTGGAAAAATTATTATTTTGCTTTGAACATGCAATTTTCATTTAGAAAGATTAAAAATAAAAAACATTTTATTTTGTCTTTTTTATTTATTTTTTATAATTTGTAAGAAGCACTTTATCAAAGGAATAGATGCTAAGCATTCAATATAAATATTACATGGGTCAATTTCATGAGGAATATGGTAAACAGCTCACTGCATGTTGAGGTAATGGTCATCACCTGGTTTTTGCTCAAAACTAAATGGGAGCTAAGTATGTGTATTTATTTAAAGTCTATATCAGGCTATGTAGAAAAACAGACTGATTTGGTATGGCTCAGTGTCCCACCCAAATCTCATCCTGAATTGTAATTCCCACATGTCAACAAAGGGACCTGGTGAGATGTGCTTAGATCATGGGAACAGTTTCCCTAATGCTGTTCTTGTGATAGTGAGTGAGTTCTAACAAGATCTGATGGGTTAAAAGTGGAACTTCCCCCTTCATGTGTGAGCTCTCTCCCTCTCCCCTTCCACCTTGTGAGGAAGCTGTCTGCTTCTCCTTTGTCCCCAACTGCAATTGTAACTCTCCTGAGGCCTCCCCAGGCATGTGGAGCTGTGAGTCAGTTAAACCTTTTTCCTGTATAAATTACCCAATCTCAGATAGTTCTGTATAGTAGCGTGAAAACAAACTAATACAGAAAATTGGTACCAGCAGGATGAGGTACTGCTGTAAAGATAACATGAAAATGTGGAACCAACTTTGAAACTGGGTAATGGGCAGAGGTAGTGGGAACAGTTTGTTGAATGGTTTTGATCAAAATGCTGATAGTAATATGGACAAATGAAATCCAGGCTGAGGTAGTCTCAGATAAAGCTGAGGAACTTTCTGGGAATTGAAGCAAAGGTCACTCTTCTTATGTTTTAGCAAAGAGACTCGTGGCATTTGGCCCCTGCCTGAGAGATCTGTGGAACTTTGAACTTGAGAGAGATGATTCAAGGGATCTGATAGAAAAAAATTTCTAAGCAGCAAAGCATGCAAAATGTAACCGGGTGAATTCTGCAAGCATTCAGCCATATGTGTTCACAAAGAGATTGTTTGAAATCAGAACATGTTTAAAAAGGAAGCAGAGCGTACAGGTTTGGAAAATTTGCATTCTGACCATGTGGTAGAAAAGAAATTTTAAAATGTCATTTTCTGGGGAGGAATTCAAGCCTGTTGCAGAAATATGCATTAGTAGCAAGGAGCCAAATGTTAATCACTGAAACAATGAGGAAAAAGTCTCAAGGCCATTTCAGAGATCTTCATGTAGCCCCTCCTATCACAGGCCTAGTAGCAAGGAGCCAAATGTTAATCACTGAAACAATGAGGAAAAAGTCTCGAGGCCATTTCAGAGATCTTCATGTGGCCCCTCCTATCACTGGCCTAGAGGCTTAGGAGGAGCATACGGTTTGGTGTGCTGGGCCCAATGCCCCCCTGCTTTGTGCAGCCTGAGACTTGGTCCCCTGTGTCACAGCCACTCCAGTTCCAGCTGTGGCTAACAGGGACCAAGGTACAGCTTAAGCTATTGCTTCAGTGTGCAAGCAACAGGCAATGGAGGCTTCCATGTGGTGTTGGGCCTGTGGGTATACAGAAGACAAGAAGCTGAGGTTTGGGAACCTCTGCCTAGATTTCAGGTGGTATATGGAAATTGGGGTCCAGGCAGAAGTCTGCTGCAGGGTTGCAGCCCCCATGGAGAACCTCTGCTAGGGCAGTGCAGAAGGAAAATGTGGGGTTGGAACCCCTACAAAAGTCTACACTGGGCCACTGCCCAATGAAGCTATGAGAAGAGGGCCACTGTCCTATAGACCCCAGAAAGTTGATCCACCAACAACTTGCACCATGTTCCTAGAAAGGCCACAAGCCCCCCACGCCAGCCCTGCAGAGCCACAGGTGAGGAGCCACCCAAGGCCATGAGAGTCCACCCTTTGCATGCCCTGGATTTGAGACATGGAATAAAGGGAGATTTTTGAGCTTTAAGATTTAATGACTGCCTGGCTGGGTGCTGGACTTACATGGGGTCTGTGGCACCTTTGTTTTTGCCAATCTCTCCCATTTGAAGTAAGAATATTTACCCAGTGCCTGTACCCCTATTGTATCTTTGAGATAACTAACTTGTTTTTGATTTTTACAAGTTCATAGGGAGAAAATACTTGCCTTGTCTCAGATGAAACTTCGGACTCAGACTTTTGAGTTAATGCTGAATGAGTGAAGATTTTGGGGAACTATTGGAAAGGCAAGGCTGATTTACAGTATGAGAAAAACATGATAACTGGGAGAGGTCATGGTCAGAATTATCTGGTTTTGCTATGTGTCCCCAAGCTAATCTCATCTTGAATTGTAATCCCCATGTGTCATCAGAGGGACCTGGCAGGTAATGATTGGATCATGGGGATGGTCTTCTCCATACTATTATCATGATAGTGAGAGAATTATCATGAGATCTGATGGTTTCAAAGTGGAACCTCCCCCTTCACTCCTGCTTTCTCTTCTGATGCCTTGTGAAAAAGGTGTTAGCTTCTCCTTTGCCTTGTACCATGATTGTAACTGTCCTGAGGCCACCCAAGCCATATAAAACTGTGAGTAAATTGAAACTTTTCCCTTTATAAATTGCCCAGTCTCAGGTAGTTTTTTAAATAACAGTGTGAAAACAAACTAATACACAGACTACTTTAACAATTTCTGTTGATCTTTATTTTGTTTTGCAGATTCACATTTCTGTTGAGTATTATATATTTTTTTCTGTTCTTCTTTTAACATTTTTTAGTGCAGATATCTTGGTACTAAATTATCTCCTATGTTTGTCTGAAAAAGTACTTTTTTCCTTTTTGTAGAATTCTTTTTGGGCAGTAATTTTGCTGCTGTTTTAGCATTTTGGAGATATTAATCCATTATCTTATGATTTAAACATTACATATTTCTTTTTATATAATACATATTTTATTCTCAAGCTGTCTTTGGGATTAAGTATGCAGCAGTTTGAATTTTAAGTATAGGGGTGAGTGTATGTGTGCGCGTGCACACGCTCTTGCAAAGGCATCTGTATGATGATATTTGTTTTTTTTTTTTTAATATGATTAGCCTCCTGGATGCATGGTTTGATTTCATGAATTATTTTTGGAAATGTCTTAACTCTATATGCTAAAATTTATTTTCAACAACCCCCTCTTCTGCTTCCAGGATTCCATTTAAAGTATGTTAAATTGTCTGAAAATTTTTGCAAAGTTCTTAAAGACTCTCATTTTGTTTGTTGGTTTACAGTTTTCTTTTAACTCAAGTTTTCCTCTTTGTTCTTCAGGTTGGGTCACATCTATTTATCTATCTTAACTGGTTCTTTCTTCATCTGTGTCAAGTCTAGTGAACAGCCCTTTCATTAGAGATACTTTTCATCTGTTCTATCATTCTTCCAGCATTCCTATTTTATTCTTTCTATAGTTTCTATTTCTCTGCTGAAATTTCCCAGCTACTCTTGCATTCTGGATACCTTTTCTATTAGAGTCTTTAACACAGTAATCATAATTATTTAAAATTTTCAGTCTGATTTTTCTAACGCCTAAATCATATCTAAGGATGGAATTTTTACTTTGTATTCATAACTGGAAATGTGCATGCATATTTTGCCAGAATGTTAGTGTGGAGAAGTAAACAAATTTATCGCAAAATTAGATTGGATGTGGACTTTGTTTTTGCTTCAGGGAACCATCAGCTTTGGTGACAGGACAGAGGTAAATCTCCCCAGGTGATTCTATTTTGCTCCCAAGGTTGACCACTACTACACTCTGCAGTCCTACCTCCTGGAATTTCTGCTTCTCTTCAAATTAGTGCTGGGGCCCTTATCAAAATATGCCTTACTGTGTAGCACAGTTGCCTCCTAAAATAAGTGTACTGAATTAAAAATGGAACACAACATTTTCAAATAACTATTTCTTACTCTGACTATGGTTCTTTAATGTTTACCTGATGGATTGATTTTTATTATTCATTTTTCATTCATTCCAAATTAGGAAAAACTCTCCTTCATTAGTTGAATCAACAGAGTGACATTTTTGGAATGGAACATGATAAATTTCCAGACACTATTCCTGATTTCCCAATATAGGCTCTAGGCATTTCTACAGAGATGGCTTTTAAAACATATATGGCATCTAGTTAGTTAGAGACTGAATAGTAGAAAATGGAATCACACGATTCACAACACTGTAAATCTTATTTAGGAACAGCCCAATTATTTCCCCGGAGGTCTTCAGGATGGTGTCGAGTTGGATGAAAAAGGAAAAGCAAAGGATATTGTTTCTTACTGGAACATTGGACTAAAAGTTCAAAATAAAATTCTAGCGATATACAAGATAACTCTTTTATTCTGTCCTTCTACACAAAATTGACTGAAACCACAGCATGAGGCCCACCCTTGCTTTGTCTATGTCAGTTTCTGGTTTTACCTCCAGTAGCAGCAGCCCATTCCTGAGACTATGCAGCATAGAAACATGAATATATGTCAGAATTTATATGTCAGAATTTATATGTTTGAAAAATGTCTTTATATTATTGTACTTTTTTCACAGGTGTTTTTCCTAGCCATAAATCCAAGGCTTATGTTCCTTCCTTCCTTCCTTTCTCTTTCGTGTTTTAAAGTTGTAGCTCAACTCTCTTCTCTCATGAGAAACTATTGCCATCCTTATATTTGAGCCTCTTCATATAGCATGTCTCTTTTCCCTGGGATACCTTTTAAGATTGTATGTTTATTTCTGGTTTTTAACAATTTGATTATGTTATGCCTTGTGTGGTTTCCTCATCTTTCTTGTGCTTGAGATTTATTAAACATCTGAGTAGATCTGAGAATTTACAGTTTTCATCAATTTTGGATAATTTATGGTCATTATTTCTTTAAGTAGTCTTTCTCTCCCCTGTTTTTAGGGACTCTAGTTATACTTGCATTAGATGCTGAAGCTGTCCCATTAGTAAGTCTGACTTGATCTTTATTTCTCTTTTATGATCTTACCCGAGTTTTGCTTCAGATATTTTCTGCTGCATCTAAATGTTCACCAGAAACATAGAATTTCCTGTTTATCACATCCAATAAATTGTCATCTCAAACATTTACTTTTCATATTTAGAAAAGTGATTTACATCACTTTTGTTTGTTTATTTGTTTGTTTGAGACTGAGTTTCATGCTTCTCGCCCAGTCTGGAGTGTAGTGGTGCAATCTTGGCTCACTTCAACCTCCGCCTCCCGGGTTCAAGCCATTCTCCTGCCTCAGCCTCCGAGTAGCTGGGATTACAGGAGCCTGCCACCACGCCTGGCTAATTTTTGTATTTTTAGTAGAGAACACTATGTTGGCCAGGCTGGTCTCGAACTCCTGACCTCAGGTGATCCAGCTGCCTTGTCCTCCCAATACATCACTTTTATATCTACTGTGTTATTTATCTGAATACAGCTTTTTAAAACTCTACTTGACTATTTTTTAAAATTTTTTAAATCTTTAATCATTTGTTTTATATTTTTGGAGCAAAAAACATTAGACTTGTTAATGAAGTCAATGTGGGAGATTGGGGAACAGATGCTATACATAGGATAAATAGGAAAATATATTTATCAATTAGTTCCCCGAAACAGGTCCACAATTCCTTATTCAAAACCACTGGGGTCAGGCATATTTCAAGTTTGTTTAAAATATAACTTTTGGTATTTAGCATAAAATATATGTTAAATAATAGTGTCAGTAGGTTATGGACAACACATAAAAGTACATTAATTTATCTATGATAAAATTGTGTGAATATTTACATTATTTGGATAAATAACAACTATAAATTGATACACATCAGTGCATATTAGGTTTTGTTTTAAAAAATGAAATTAATGTTATTTAAATGAAGATACGATTTATGCTCCTGATGTGAAAATTTTGCGAATTAATTAAATACCGTACAAATATTATTAGTGATAATAGAAATCCAGTTACTATGTATAAAGTAATTTTAAAGTTTATAACCAAATACAAATGTGAAAAAATGTCTAATTCCTTTGATAAAGGGAAATCTAAACCAAAATTGTACAAAATTTAGTAAAATGATAAGGAAAATTCATATGGGATATTGAAGCAAAACATCTTAAAATTCACATAAAACTGAGCTCATAGAAACTATATAGACACAACAGGATAATCATCTAGAAAATAAAGTTTATGAAAAAGTTGCAGATAAATTTTACAAATATATATATACAATCTTACTACATACTGAATTGAGTTTGCGTTATCTTCAAATACTTCAAATAATTTCAATATATATATAATATATACTTCAAATAGTTGCAACTATTTGAAGCATTTGAAAATAACACAAAAGCAATTCAGTACATAGTAAGATTGCCCTTACTTAGCAAACACAAAACCTAGACTTGGAAAATTGAAAGATTAATAAATCTGATGATATATATTTAAAAATTATGTACACAAAAATTCTTACCATTGAAGTCCAATTTAAAATGTATAAAATATATTTATAACACATAAATTAAACTAATTTCTTTAACATATAAAACATCCTTAGACATTAATAAGAATAAAAGTGTGACAGCCCTTTAAAATTGAAGAAAATCACAGAAGTTCACAGAAACAAACAGGTAAATGTACAGAGAACATACATGGCAATTCTATAAGTGCATATAATTTCACTTTCTGTATTGGACAAACTATTTTCCTTTAAATTAGTTTTTCCCCCAGTCTCAATATCCCTTTCATGTTCCATGCTGAAACTGGATAATCAAAGATACAGGTTATCACCAAAAATTCAAGGTGCCTGAGAAGGTTGTGCTTCAATCCCATAATAAATGAAAAGCATTAAACACAAAAGTCACATTCAGTTTTTTCATCAACTAGTGTTGCATGACCATTAGTTCTTGTAGTAATGACACATTGATATAAAAAATCCTTCGAAGTATACATTATTTTTTCTCACTGATAACACATTCAAAAGTGATATAAAAGAAATAAAAATTTCTCTATGAATAAGGTTTGTTGTTTTTCTCCTGGAAATAGTCCATGTTATTGTAATGAGAGTATGCTTGCACACACATGAATGTTTGAATTCATATGCTTTAAATTTGAGTCTTCTGATTAAAATTATAATGATAGAAACAAGTTTTTAATTTCTTGCGTCATACTAAAAAGCCCATTTTAGTATGAATCCCTATAAGCAGACCATAAAAATCTAACTTTTAAAATTAGCTATAAAGTCATTTCCTCCCTCTTGGAAGTACTCTTATTTATATTTTTCTGTATAATATTTTATTTTATTGTATAATGACAAATGATAGTTGTATATATTCAAAGAGTACCAATACTTGCTTAATTTAAAAAATATATTCTTTATAAAGAATGCCAGGTCAGGTGTGGTATCTCATGCCTGTAATTCCAGCACTTTTGGAGGCCAAGGCAGGAGAATTGGTTGAGCCCAGTAGTTTAAGGTAAGTCTGGGCAATAAATATATGGAGACCCCTGACTCTACGAAAGAAAAAAAAAAGTCGAGCATGGTGGGGAGCACCTGTAGTCCCAGCTACTCGGGAGGATAGCTTAAGCTCAAGAGGTCAACACTGCAGTGAGCTATGGTCACAACACTCCACTACAGCCTGGGAAACAAGCTTTAAAAAATTGTCAGAGGCCATATTATCATAGAATGAATAAACATATATTTTAAATATATGAATATATTTCTAGAAGTACTTTCAAATTGTTATGACAATTCAGAGACAATTATTTAAAAATACATTGAGCATATGCTTCCATTACATGAAATCATTGAGTAAAATTGTTTTGTTAAATTTACTATTCCAATATTTTCAATTATTTTCATAAAATTATCTCTTGGTGATTAAAGGCAGATAAACCATTAATCACCTTGTTACCTTTTGAGAAACAAAATGTATGTTATACTAGATTTTATTTTTATAAAACTATTAATGTACAATCAACCTGTAATTGATTTTAATTCTACTTCTTAAGCAATTAAAAATGAGAAATACCTGCCACACAGCATCCTCACAGTTAAGTAAATTTCTATTGAAAAAATATAATTTCAAACGTGGGTAGAAAATTTAGTAAATCTAGTTCCTTACATTTTTCAGTAAAACAGTGACTGACGTATTACAAAGAATAACTTTGGTCACGAGTCTAAATATATACTCATCATTGAATATGTATGCTTTTACATACTGACATTTTATTATAAAATATGAAGTAAGAACGGTCTATATCAGAAATCATGTGAATAGCAGTCTTTTAATATATTTCATAAAGAACTACTATATTTAATGCCAACAGATAAAATAAATTTTACTCTTTTTTCCTACTTGATTCAGGGGTGCTGCTCTTCTTAAAAACAAAACAAAATACTATGTGATATTAGTTATATGGATTCTACATTGTTGATGAGCTAAATTACTAATCCAATAGCAAGTAAGGCGTAACAAGAACTTCATAATTTAACCTTCAGTATACCTTGACAGCTTTAGTTCACATAACTACCTGGTAATTTCTTTGGGCCAAATAATTTGACAAGTCTAACTTCCATTTCCTCATTTTTTCTAAAACAGGCATTATTATAAATAAATCCACACAACTGGAACAAGCTTATTTTTTACAAAGGTGCCGAGTAGTACACACAATGGAGCAAGGACAGCCTCTTCAACAAACCGTGCTGGAAAACTTAATATCCATTTGCGGAAGGATCAAATTAGAACCCTAACTCTCACCATACACAAATTGTCAACTGAATATGGCTTAGAGACTTAACTGTAAATCCGTAACTGCAAACTACTAGAAGACAATACAAAGGAAACACTTTATGACATTCTTTTAGTCTCGGATTTTTGAATAAAACCTCAAAAGCAAATGTAAATAAATGGGATTACATGAAACTAAAAAGCATCTGCACAGCAAAGGAAGCAATCAACAGACCAAACCACAGCCTACAGATTGGTAGAATAAATCTTCCAACTATAAATCTAATATGAGGTTAATAATCCAAATATATAAGGAGATCAAACAACAACCAAAAACAAGCCAATTAAACAATGTGGAAAAGGTCTGACAAGACATTTCTCAAAAGAAGTCATACAAATGATCAAAAGGCATAGAAAAAAAATGCATCAGTACATCAAAAAGATATCTCTACTTCTATGTTTATTGTAGCGTTATTCACAACAGACAAGATACCAGATCAACAGCTGAATGAGTAAAGAAGTGCTCAATGTCACTAATCACCAGGAAAATGCAAATCATCACTACAAAGAGGTATCCTTTCACTCCAGATAGAATGATTATCAAAAAAATCAAAAGATAGCAAGTGTTGGCAGGGATGTAGAGAAAAGGGAACTCTTACAAAGTGCTGGTGGCAATGTAAATTAGTAACAGCCATTATGGAAGACAATATGGAGCCAGACACAGAAAGAAATATACCACATGATCTCACTCATACGTAAATCAGAAAAGTTGTTCTTATAGAAGCAGAGAGTAAAATAATGATTACCAGGAGGTAATAAAGATAAAAGGAGGGAGAAAGGTGGATGGGGAGAGACTGGCCAACAGACACAAAGTTACAGTTAGATAGGAGGAATAAGCTCTGATGTTCTCATGAATGGTAGAACATATCAAATTATACTGATGTATAAAATTATTGCACTTCTGAAGTGCATTTTTTTTTGTTTAATTGAAATTGTTTTGACTAAATGAGAATGTAAAGTATATTTATTTATATTAGTTAAAAATAAATAGAACAGTGGCAAAACTCTAAGGCAAGGAAAGAAAAATGTAAAGAGACAACTATCTATTAACCAAAAGATAATTTATGTTTATGCTTTTGTAAATATTCTTCCATCTTTTTTCTTTTAAATGAACATATAGTTAAAACATATCCATTATGCAATATGGATGTAAAGCCAGAGAAACTGACTTTGAAAGCAAGTATTTTGTGGCATGCTCTTCTCTCCTCACATAGCATTGAATAAAAATGTTTTCATGGTTAAATTATTCAGCTTTTCAAATATATATTAAGAACCTACTGTGTGTCAGATACTCTTCTTGGCACTTGGAATAAATGAGTAAACAAGAATAAATGAGTTCACCACTGTGAACACATGTACAGCATATAAGAAAGTGCTGGCCGGGCACGGTGGCTCATGCCTGTGATTCCAGCACTTTCGGAAGCTGAGGTGGGCAGATCACCTGAGGTCAGGAGTTCGATATCACCCTGGCCAACATGATGAAACCCTATCTCTACAAAAAATGCAAAAATCAGCTGGGTGTGGTAGTGTGCACCTCGAATCTCAGGTACTCTGGAGGCTGAGGCAGAGGTTGCACTGAGCCGAGATTGTGCCAAACAAACAAACAAAAAACAAGGGTAAGTTGCTATATTAAAACATTTTTAATAACTAAGGATGAACCAACTATGTAGATCTCCATTACACATATATTTTATTATAAATATATTTTGCTTAAATATTTGACTATTTCTGTAGTATAGATACGTAGACCTAGATTTTTACATTGTCCCAAAATCATTTCATTAGGCTGCTTATTTTAGTGGACTTGCTGAGTGTATATAAGATAGTCCCTTAGGGGATTTTCACTTTTTTATATACTCAGCTGCAGATTTTGAATATCACCATGTTACAAATGCCCTCAAAAAACGTGTCTCACTGAAAACATATTATTAAGAGGCAAAGTAGAGGAAAGAAATTATGTTCAGTTTAAAAAGACTATCTATCATAGTTTCTGGGATTTAGTCAAGGCTCCATGAATGATGATTTCCTTCCAAATGCCTCCTTAACCAGAATAAAATTCCTATGTAAATACCGCAAAAAAAGTCAAGGAACACAGTTTAACTTACCCAAGAAAGGACGTGAGTGCATTTGTCTTCATGAAATGGCCAAACTATATAATAATGTAATCAAGGTTTCTAGAATTAAAGAAAAACACTTTTGATTCTAATATCATATTCACGTGTATATTGTTTCTAATCATTGAATAATTACTGCTATAGTTTTGATGTTTGTCTCTGCAAATCTCATGTTGAAATTTATCCTTAATGTTGGAGGTGGGGCCAAATGGGAGGCATTTAGGTCATGGGGATGAATTCCTCATGAGTAGTTTCACACCCCACGTGGAGGAAGGAGTGAGTTGTCACTTACTAGTTTCCAGGACGACCAGTTGTTTAAAAGAACCTGGTATTCCCCCATCCCCACTTCCTTTCTCTTGCCATGTAATCTCTACACACACCTGCTCCAGTTCACCTTCTGCCTTAAGCAGAAGCAGCTTGAGGTCCTCATAAGAAGCACATGCTGGTCCCATGCTTCCTGTAAAGCCTGCAGAACTGTGAGCCAAATAAATCTCTTTTCTTTGTGAACTACCCAACCTCGGATATTTCTTTATAGTGACACTAAATGAAGTGAGAATATTGCTTAAAAAAAATTGTTTGGCCAATACAAACCTGTTTTTAAAAGTTAGCAATGTATATAATAAGGAATACTTTTAAATAATTAGAAGGATCTTTCTTTTGATGTGGGTTATTACATGTTTACATGCAAAGTTTTTGAACATTTATTGTTTCTTCTGAATGGATACAATACTTATCATTGGGTTTTAGGAATGTTCAATTAGTAGAAGAAATGATTCCTTACTTGCAATATTTTCATGCAAACTTTTTGAATAGCAGCAATGTTATCTATATCACACTTTTTATCATTAAGTTTTAGTAGCATTCAGGGTAAAATCACTCATAAACTGGAATATTAACTCTCCTTACATTGGAGGAGTCAATCAACACTACAGTTATTGATTGAGCCAATGATATGTTTAAGTACAATTCTATATAGATGAGAAATTAAAGATATGGATCATTGAATAGAGATGAGAGAAAATTACTTTTATAAACTTTCTAAATTATTGTATTTTAAAATATTCTTTTTATTATATTTTGTTTTTTATTATGCTGCTTCTGAAACATCACATCAAATTCCATTCTGTCCATGTTTACGTGTTGTGTATTTATGTGATTTGGCTAGTCAAATATTTTTTTCAACGCGAGTTAAAAATGAATCAGAAATGACTGAAAATTGAATGAGAAAAACTAAATAAAACACATATGACTGGAAAAACAATAGGAAAATTAAACAGTGAATACCTGTCAAAAATTCAAAGCTTTTCTCTAAATTTATTTTTGTAGAAAAGTTATTCTTTAAGGTTACTTGTAGATTACATTTATCGTGTTAGTTACTCAACTTAAGTTGAAAGAGCAAAATCACCGGATTTGCATTTTTATTAATGCTGTATTTTAAGTATTTCTTTGGCATTTTAATGAACTGTACTTTAAATACCTCCCTTTTTCGTTACATTTTTTAAATGTTCTACATAGGGTCACTGCATAGGTTTTCCACCAAGAAATAATTGAAACCTTAAATCAAACAATTGCAGAGAAGAAATGTTCTGTAATGGTTGGTGGCACTCTATTCAAAATTATTTCTCCTTTGAAAATGAAAGTAATAGATTAATTCAAAACATTGTCTGGAGAACAATTTGTTTTCTAACTATTTATGTATTGTTATGCTTCTTACAATATCATTACTGATTTAGTAATAGTTTGAAAGTTTAAGAAATGAAATGTCACTAAAAATATGGGTTAATGTGTATGTATCTATTAATCTAAATATATATTTTAATCTTTTTTCTGATATTTTACAATTTAAGTATGAGGATACATTCAATATTACTGATTTCCATATATTGAAAGTTCTTTGATAACGGCTAGAAAAATGAGAGAATTTTATTGATCTGTATGACTTAATTCAAAGAAAGCCTTTTAAATAT
Source organism: Cheracebus regulus (assembly GCA_963574635.1). NCBI lineage: Eukaryota > Metazoa > Chordata > Mammalia > Primates > Pitheciidae > Cheracebus > Cheracebus regulus. The sequence goes on along the minus strand of CAUYQU010014393.1, from coordinate 48,823 downwards.
CTAGGAAATGCTGAAATATATTATTCGAGTGACAGAGTGCTCTATGAAAATAAAAAAATCACCTATAAATAACCCTTTCTTCCCATTATTTTTATTTGGCATTTTAAAGCATAGTAAGCCATTACTACATCAAGTGCTATGCTATTATAGATTCTAATCAGAACTGAGCTGTTAAGCTTCTGCAAAATATTGAACTAAATTTGAAAGTCTATAACAGGTTATTTTAGACAGTAGCACTAGAAACTCAAAACTCAAAAATCACACGCTTCACTCAACAGTAACTATGCTTTTGGTATTGTAATGAGGGAATGTGTTCTCTTTCCGGGTCCACCAGGGGGCGTAGTTTCAAGGGCAAGAACTTCCCAACACCGTGTTCCCCTCCCATCTTTCTCCATCCTGGAGATTTAATGGTCTCTGTTTTATATTTTTGTGCATGGAAGCGGTCGAAAGTGAATCACTCCAGCGGAAGTTTAAGGGAACTATTTTCATTGGTGAGGGAGCTTGGAGAAGGAGGGAATTCCTCCCAGATTAAAAGTCCCTGTTTCCCTCATCTGGGCGGATTTTTCCCTTCTGGGGTCCCTTTCCACACTCTCCCGTGGAAGCTGTCTTTCCTCTCCTAAACTCCATCTCTCTCTCTCTCTATTTCCTTTCCCTCAGTGTGGAAGCTGCATTCCTCTCCTGAAATCCATTTTTCTGGATTCTCTCACTCAGTAAGAGAGGCTTTCATTCTCTGGTTTTCCCCTCTGCAAATCCTTCTCATTTACTGTGAGAACAGCTTTTCCTTCTTCTCACTAAGTGTGAGTTAGCTGTTTCTTTCTCCCTTTCTCTCTACCTAAATAAATCACTTTCTGCAAACTTTTGGGTCCAGTATTTACTTTATGACTGCACTGTGCTGTGGTCTCCTCTCCCATTTTTGGGTGATGGTAGACCAAGAACCTGGAGAAATGTCCCATCAGGGGAGCTGAGGGCTTCTCTGAACCTCAAAACCCAGAAACAGTAACATGTTTTTTGAAGAAAACAGATATGGGATGCAGAAGATATAACTTAATAAAAGATGTTTCTATAATCATAAAAATAATCACACTCAAGTTTAAAGATTATTTTGCTTGGGATGTAAAAGACTAGATAAGCCTAATTCCATGATTTAGCAAAGACATCATAAAATTTATTAATAGATGGAGAATTTTCTTAATATTCAAAGGAAATATGGGACCTTGAGAAGTCCTGTTGACACATATCCTGAAGGCTGACATATTCATTTTTGTCTTGCTATGAATGCACCCTTTATGCTCAATCTAGTAAATCAAACCTAAATATTAATTATTTTAGAAGCCTCCAAACCACTCTTCTGTAAACACCACATCATAAGAAATAGTAAAATGTATAATGTCTACAATGCATATACTATTATTAAGAAATTTTATATTGTAACTTTGAACCCTTGAAGCAATAGTGCTGTGTAATAGAATCATATATCATTTTATTGAACATAGAGGAACTAAATAGTACATTAAGATACATCTATGGACAAAGCATGAAATAAAATAATGCCTAATAGTCACATATAGAGACAAAATAAAAGAATTACATCAAAATATATTTTTGGTAACAAAGAAATTAAAATTATCATATGAATTTTACATTAAAAAAGTATAATTATTTTCTGGGTGAAAAGAAAATGATATAATGAAAAAAGACACATAAGCAAACATTATAAAAAGAATATATAAGAAAATCAAGTCTCTGACTCCTAATATTTCAATTTTTAGGTCAATTATCAGTTATGATTTCTAACGTATCCTTCCAAAAACTATCTATCTTCCTTATCAAAATGTTTTGACCTTTCATTGAATGATACATATATCTTTAAGAATTGTGTTAGGGTTATCTAGAGAGACAGAACTAATTGAATAGATGGATAAATAAAGGGGAGTTTATTAAGAAGTATCAACTCATATGATCACAAGTTCACAGAATAGGTCATCTACAGGCTGAGGAGCAAGAAGGGCCAGTCTGATTTCCAAAACGGAAAAACTTGCTGTCCAATGTTCAAGGGGAGGAAACATCCAGCACGGAAGAAAGATGTAGCCTGGGAGGCTAGTCCAGAGTCTCCTAACACTTTTCTGTCTGCTTATATTTGAGCCCTGCTGGCAGCTGATTAGATCGTGCCCACTCAGGTTCAGTGTGGGTCTGCCTTTCCAAGCTCACTGACTCCAATGGTAATCTTCTTTGGCAACACCCTCACAGACACATCCAGAATCAATACTTTGTATCCTTTAATCCAATGAAGTTGACACTCAATATTAACCATCACAAATCCACCCCCTGTCGACTTGAACCCGTACACATCTCTTGAGATGTTACATAATCTTCAAATAAAGACAATCATAAGGTCATAATTATGCCTAAGGTAATACAACTATCCTTTGTACAAAGGGAAATGTACCAATCTCCAACCCAAATACTATTACGTAAAGTTGACAATACTTAAATGCTGATGTGAAGTAAATAAATCTTACGTTACATGATAAAGGAAAAAGGAAATAAAATGAAGATATTTTCTTTGCACAAGTGTATACATGCACAAACATGTTTTTAACAAAAGGAGGAGGAAATACTCATGACAATGACAGTCCTTATTTCCAAAGGTGGTCACATGTTCATAGCTTGTATTGATGACTACCTTCTTCTGCTACCCCTTCTGTATTCTCTTTGCCTTCAGCAAGGACCTCAGCAGGTTGTGTTTTTGTTTGTTTGTATGTTTGTTTTCCTGTTGGTGTTAATCCTTCATTCCTGAAGGGTCTGGGTCATTTGTAGTTTTGCTTGGATAGGGCTATTGTAGTTTCCTATTGACCTTAATCACAAGGCATGGTAATAATAAGAGACGCCCTAACGGAGCTCCTGTATTCCATGCATACTCTGTTTTACCTCAGTTGTAGAGTACTAGACTCATTTCATCCTGATAGTCTGGGTCAGTCATCCTAGCCAACACTGTAATTCCCTTCTTACCTTGTTGACTTAAAGGTAGAAGGAGCTCAGAGTGTCCAGGTGGCAATTTTAACTTCCAGTTGAATGAGATTGTTGTTGTGTCTCCTGGTGGCAGCATTCCTCCCTCTGGAACTAAGACTTCTAGGCCAGCAGAATGTCATGTCCAGGAACAGGAAGCAAAATGTTGCTAGTGGGTAATCAGGGGTGATGGGGAGTATTGCCACTTCCACTTCCAACCCTTGATTCTTGGACCCATGAATCCTGGCCACAGGTAATACTATACCATATACTGGATGCTGATTCAGAGCATACATGGCCTTCTGGAGAACTTTGCCCCAGCCCTGCAAAATATTATCACCTAGTTAATGTAATTGTGACTTCAAAAGGCCATTCCATGGTTCTATTAATCTAGCTGCTACAAGATGATGAGGAACATGGTAAGACCAGTGAATTCCATGAACTTAGCCATAAAGTGAGTGCCTTGATCAGAGGCAATGCTATGTGTAAAACCATGACAATCGATAAGACAGTCTGAGTCTGCGGATGGTTGTCTTAGGAGAAGTATTGTGTGCAGGGTAGGCAAACCCATATCCAGAGTAAATGTCTATTCCAGTGGGGAAAAACCTCTGCCCTTTCCATAATGGAAGAGGTCTGATATAATCAACCTGCCACCAGGTAGTTGGCTGATCACTCCAAGGGATGGTGCCATATCAAGGCCATTCCTCGATATGTATTGGTCTCTGCTGCTGGCAAATTGGGCACTCAGCAGTGGCTATAGCCAGGTCAGCTTTGATGAGTGGAAGTCCATGTTGCTGAGCTCATGCATAACCTCCATCCACCACCACGGCCACTTTGTTTTTGGGTCCATTGGGCAATGACTGGGGTGGCTGAGGAAAGACATTGTGTAGTGTCTACAGAATGGGTCATCCTGTCCGCTCGATTATTAAAATCTTCCTCTGCTGATGTTACCCATTGGTGAGCACTCATATGAGGTACAAATATCTTCACAGTTTTTGACCATTCAGAGTGGTGCATCCACATACCTCTTCCCTAGATTTCTTTGTCACCAGTTTCCAATAATGCTTTTCAATACCTTGGCCATCTAGCCAAATCATTGCCTACAGCCCAGGACTCAGTATATAAGCACACATCTGGCCATTATTCCTTCCATGCAAAGTGTACAACCAGGTTCACAGCTTGAAGTTCTGCCCACAGGTCCAATTTTGCATAGCTGGACTAAAGCTTAATTCTTTTTACATATTATTGAATTTTCTGTACTAATGTTTTGATAAGGATTTTTGCATTTATATTTATGAAGGATATTGGTCTGTAGGTTTTCAGAGATTTTTGTATGAATTTTGTCTGTGTTTAGCATCAGGATAATACTATCTTCATAAAATGAATTACAAAGTATTTTTATTTTCTAAAGGGGTTATATAGAATTGGTGATGCTTATTTTGAAAATGTTTGGTAGTGTATTAGTTCATTCTCATGCTGAACTGAGACTGGGTAATTTATAAAGGAATCAAATTTAATGGACTCACAGTTTCATATGGCTGGGGAGGCCTCACAATCATGCTGGAAGGCAAAGGAAGAGCAAAGGGACATCTTACATGGCAGCAGGCAAGACAGCCTGTGAAAGGGACCTCCCCTTTATAAAACTGTTAGATGTTGTGAGACTTATTCACTATCAGGAGAACAGCATGGAAATAACCTACCCCCATGATTCAATTACATTCCACTGGGTCCTTCCCATGACTTATGAGGATTAAAGGAGCTACAATTCAGAAGGAGATTGTGGTGGGGAAAAAGCCAAACCTTATCACTGGTTCTTTTAGTCCTGCCATATATATATATATTACACCTCCATTTTCACATTATGAAGGTGTAAACTTAGATTAGTGATTGGATATATTTCTTTCTTTTTTAAAGTGTGCATTTAGTATTAAATATTTCTTTCTTAGCACTGCTTTTACTTTGTTCCACACAGTTTGACATGTTCTATTTTAATTTTTATTCAGTTATGTGTATTTTTAAAAATTCCCTTTGAACTTCTATTTTGACCTATGGATTATTTATAAGTATATTGTTTAGTTTCCAAGTATTTGGAGATTTTCCTATCTTTCTATTATTGATTTCTTGTTTGATTTCTTTCTTTTTTAAAGAACACATTCGATATTGTTTGGCTGTGTCCTGCACCAAAATCTCATCTTGAATTGTAGTTCCCATAATCCACACATGTCATGTGAGAGACCAGGTGGAGATAATTGCAGCATGGGGCACTTTTCTCCCATCCTGTTCTTGTGATAATGAGTTAGTTCTCATGAGATCTCATGGTTATATAAGGGACTTCCCCCTTCACTGGGCATTCAGTCTTCTCCTTGCTGCCTTCATATGAAGGAGTATATGTTTGCTTTCCCTTCTACCATGATCATAAGTTTCCTGAGGTCTCCAGAGCTGTGCTGAACTGTGAGTTAATGAATCCTCTTTCCTTTATTAATTACCCAGTCTCAGGTATGTCTTTATTAGCAGTGTGAGAACAGACTAATACAATACTTTTATTTATTTTAATTATTTTATATGTTCTGAGTTTATTTTATTGTGGGGGTATGATGCATTTTGGTATTTGTTCCATAGGCACTTGAAAAGGATGTGTACTGTGTCACTGGGGAGAATGCTCTATAAATGTAGACTGGATTCTGTTGTTGATGCCATTGCATTCTTCTATGTTGTTGTTGATTTTCTGTGCTGTTGTTTTGTCACTTGATGAGAGAAGTTTGTTGAAATCTCTAACATAACTGTGGGTTGTCTGCTCTTTCAGTTCTATCAGATTGTGCTTCATATTTTTGCAGTTCTGTTTTATGGTGCATACATATTACATTTGTTCTGCCTTCTTAGATTGTGTCTCTTTGTCTAGTAATTTTATTTGCTCTGAAGTATCCTTTATTTAATATTAATATAACCACTACTGCCTTACTTTGTTTGTATGATACACCTTATTTCATCTTTTTACTTTCAACCAGCCTATATTGCTATATTTGAAGTCGTTTGTTTGTAAACAACATATAGCAGGTAATTTTCTTAAATTTATTATGCTATGGTCTTTCCTTTAAATGGTGCATTTAGACCATTTTTATTTAATAAAATTATTGGCGTGCTGAGCTTAAGTCTGAAATTTTATTTTTCTATGTGTTTTCTCATTCTCATTCTCTGTTTTACTTTTCTTGCCTTCTGATGAATTGCTTGAAATGTTTTAAAATAATTTCATTTTGATTAATCTATAGTGTTTTTGAATATGCCTATGTGTTGTTTCTATAGTAATAGCACTAAGTATTATATTTATAAGCATAACCTGTTAAGTCAACCACTGTAATCACTTTACCAGTTTAATGAAGGCTGGAAATTATGCTTCGCTTTTACCCTCCTAATTACTATGTAATTGTTTTTAATACTGCTTCTACATACATTCCAAACCTTATTACGCAGGGTTATACTTTTTTATTCAATCATCAAATAAAATTCACAAATCTCAACAGAAGAAGAAAAAAAAGGCTCTTCACCAATATTTATTCTTACCATGTTATTTTTTTCTTTCCTGGTGTACCAGGGTTTGGGGTTTTGTTTTTCTTTTCTTTCTTTCTGTTTAGACACCTTCCTTTATCTGCACTTTGAGGTTAGATCTGCTGGTGACAAATTCATTTAGTTTTGCTTCATTTAAGAATGTCTTCCTTTCTCTTTCATTCCTAAAAAGCAACTTCACTGGACATGCAGTTGCTAATTGATCAATGCTTTTCTTCCAGCAGTTTGATATATTGCATTATTTCATTATGGACTGCATGGTTCCTGCCATTCAATCTGTTTTTCCACTATAGATTTTTTTTTTCTGATTGCTTTCAAGATTGTTTTATTTGGCTTTGGCTTTTAAAATTTTAAATATGATGTGTGTTGGTGTGAATTTCTTTGGATTTATCCTCCTTGACATTTGCTCATCTTCTTAAATCTGCAGGTTTATGTCTCTTGTCAAATTGAGTTTTATCTCCTATTTCCTCAAATACTTTTTTATTGTCACCCTCTTTCTCTTCTCATTCTTGAACTTCAATAGTGTAACTATTAAAACAGAGTCTCATAGGACCCTGAGACTCTGCTTATTGTTTTTTCAGTCTATTTCCTCCATTGTTCAGATTGAGTAATTTCTATTGTTCTATCTTCAAGTTTGCTGATTCCTGCATCCCATTGATTCTAAATTTGGGTTGATTATTGTATTTTTCACTTTGTTTCCTATTTCCATTTTATTATTCTAGACATATTCTATTCATTGCTGAGATTATTTTTCACTGAGGCTTTCTAGTATTTGTTTCCAGTATGTTCCTAGGTGCTTGCTGAAGCATTTCATTGTCTGCATTAAAATTTTTGTCTGACAACTAATATATCTATAATCTCTGTGTTGACTTCTCTTGATTGTTTTCATTAAGTTTGAGATCAATCAAAAGTTTGTGTATAGAAAACAAGACAAAAAACAAAACCAACAACTGTTTTCTCCCATACTCTCACTCAACACAGAACATTTCTCGTCACCAAAATGTATATCAGCGTAGGGGAAGATTTTCCACACTAACCGGTTTTTTAACATCAGCTGATTGTCCTACAATGTAATTCACTTCTGACACTCTCTACCTGGAGATAGCATCAGATGTAACAGATTAATGCCTCAGTCCTTCAAGACTGCTTTCCCACTTCACGTGTCAATCACAAGTCCAGGTTACCTGTGTTTCACCAATCAGCTATTCATTGAAGTTTTCCGCAACCCCTTCCTCAGGTCTACTAATGAGTTGCTAAAAATGATTCACAGAACTTAGGAAAACACTCCATTCTTACTCAGATGATAAAATGATATAACTCAGAAATAGAAGAAATAGATGCATAAGACAATGTATGTGGGGAAGGAGTACACATCTTCTCTGTCTTCCCAAACACTCTCCATGTGTTTGGCAGCCCAGAAGCTTTCCAAGCCCCAACCTTCTGTTTTTCTATGGAGCCTTTATTGTATAGGGTATAATTAATTAAATCATTGGCCAATGGTGACTGCATCAAATTTTAGCCCCTCTCTCGTACCTAGAGTCAAAAATGGGGATAAAAAGTTTAACCTCTCTCATCCAGTGGTTGATTCCTCTGGCAACCCACACCCATTCTTGGGCTATCAAGGAGGCCTCAGCCGTCAGTCATCTCATTAGCATGCAAAAATATCACTTTGGAGATTCTATTGGTTTTAGGAGCTATGAGCCAGGAAATAGGGCCAAAGACCAAAACATATATTTCTTATTATGTATCATAATATCACTCCTGATTTTGGGTACTACAAGTCGTATTTGATTGAAACCTGGACATTTTCATGTTATGAGATTCTACATTATATTTAAGCCATCTGTTATAACTATTTTTTTCATGTCTGCAACAGATGAATGAATGTCTCATTAATGTGTGGTGGAGGTAGACATCTATTAATAGGTCCCCAGTTCAACCCTTGTTGATGCTTAAAGGGAAGGGGCTCCTCATCACTGCTAGCTAGGGGTGGGAATTCTGGCTCCCCAAAGCTGTTTACTCTCATCTTTCTGCAGGGGTGGCCTCACTGTCATTCCAAAATAGTAAAGTTCCTGACTCTCCACCAGGCTGCCTCTGACAACATCCAAAGTAGAAAGAGAAGACTAGAGGAGCCTCATTACTGGTCTGTGGGGATAGAAATTTTGGCTCCCTCTTTGGCCTTCCCTGCTACTACTATGGAGAATTTCTTGGGGCAGTTATTCACAGTTTTACAAGGATAGAAATCTAGGCTCACCACTCAGACTTTGCTGACATGTAGAGGGTGGAGGGGAACAGCTCTTCTTGAGGTGCTTGGTTGTGGTAGAGTGCTTATTGACTAAAAGTTTTCTGTTTTCCTATGTTGTCTCTAACCTGGTGATTAGAGAGAAAAGGATTTAGTTAGAGTGCCTGATGTCATTTCCAGATTGACAGCTTCTTTGACTGTAGGTCTGGGATATATGAAGAAAATAAAGAAAAAAATAAAGAACTGACAACTGTGTTATTCTTGGCTATCTGGCTTCATGGCTGGCTGTCTTCTCTACAACATTTAGCATTTTGTGTAATTTATTTTATTTTATTTTTGAGATGGAGTCTCACTCTGTCACCCAGGCTGGAGTGCAGTGGCATGATCTCGGCTCACTGCAACCTCTGCCTCTTAAGCTCAAGCAATTCTCCTGCCCCAGCCTCCCAAGTAGCTAGAACTACAGGCACGTGCCAACATATCCAGCTAATTTTTGTATTTTTAGTAGCGATGACAGTTCACCATATTTGCCAGGATGGTCAAGATCTCTTGATCTTGTGACCTGCTGGCCTTGGCCTCCCAAAGTGGGGCATTACAGGTGTGAGCCACTGTACCCAGCCTGTTTTATATTTATATAATAACCGTGATTGTAAGTTGTAAGTCATGGGAGGAATGTGGAAAGATAGGTCTACTGCATCTCCCTGGAAATGGAATAGCATCCTGTAATAGCATCCTGGCACTAAAAAAAAAAGGAAAAACAAGAAATACAGACATTAATCTTACTTCAATTTTCATATATAGCATCAGAACAATAATACATCTTCCACATGTCTTACATTTATCAACTCATTTATTCATAGAAGTATATCCTAAAAGATATTTTTATTACTGCTTTGTATTTCAGGAAAATGATGTTTACAATGATTATCTTATAGTAGGCTGGTGGTAAGTAGAGGAGACAGAATTCGAATCTAGAGAAAGTGACCTTAAAATTTGTTTTACAACCACAGCACTATGATTTATTTCTAACTCAAATAGTATATTTTAATTATGGCACTTAAATTTTAATAGCAAATTATAAAGTTGAACAAATAGAATCCGTGACATTTTCTTAGCACACAAAAGAAAATACTTCTAAGTACAGAAATTCTAAAAAATACTCTTTGAAAACAAAAGTTTTTAATAAAAATATTATATGTAATGTAATTGCATTAGAGCCACATTAACTAATATTATTAAACCTATCTTGTTCTCCTAGAAATATATAATACATTTAAATGCAAATGTGGTAAAATGAGCACAAAACAAGCTTTAAATGAATGAAAATAGGTTACATTAAAGTGACGTTCCATATGTACTTTCATGAAATACATGTACATTAGAACTAAGACATATTTGAACTCCAATCATGCTATGTAGTTGAGTATTGAAATTTCATCTTTCAAAATTAACACTTTTCAATTACTCATATAATTATGTTTACTAAAAATGTTAGTGACCTGTTTCATTAATAAATTTTCTAAATTAATTTGGGTGATGAAGGTTATTATTTTCACTTTATAGGTTAAAATTATTTTTCAATGAAAGCAAAATTAAATAATATAAACCACTAAAGTACAAGTCTTTAAAAATTAACTGTTAAAAAGGAGCTTTAGTTTCTCTTGTCCTATTTCTGATCATTCTAAAAAGTTGGTAATGCTTGTAAACAATAACAATGATTCATAATGTTCTCCCAGATAAAGTCAAGAAACTACATTTTGACCTTTAATATTCCTTTTACTCTATCCCTCCATTTTCCTTTTTTTGCACTGTACTTACTTATAATTTTATAAAATGGATTTTGTAATTATAAGAGAAAAAAGAATATATTTGCCTTATACCTTTTGACACATACAATTTGAAACTAAAACTTATCAGACACATAAGATTGTAAATATGCAAAATAGCAGTGTTATTTTTAGAAAGACAAGAAATACAAATTTCATCTGAACAATAATTTTATTGTTTTTGTGATCCTACTTAAGCATGCTCAACAATAGCTTATGCATTTGCATGCCTTCACTAGTTTACCATGCATTGATTAGTGTCAGACATAATGCTAGTCGCTGGGGATATAATTATTAGCAACACATATTTTCATCTCTAAGCCTATAGACAATTTTTAGTTGAAGATTTTTAGTCTAATTGAATCCCAAATTTATTTATTTAAAATAATAATCAAAATATTCAAGTATGAATGTATATTAAAATACAGCTGGAGGGTGTTTGTTTTAAACAGGAATAAAAGACATACCATCATTAACTGTCTTTTCATCTCTGGTTTCTGTGTCTTTCACAACCTGGAGTCATTATATAGACATGGTTTCTCCAAGTTGCAGGACAAAAGGCAGCCACAACCTCAGTAGCTAAACCCTCTCCTATCTTAACAGCTCTGCCCTTTACTTTCTTCCACTTCCTCCCACCCTCTAAAAAGACACAATTTCTTTACTAGTGTCCTTGCTTCAATCATTGGTTAAAAGCATGTAGCCAAGACCAAAGATTAGAGACATGTTATAGGATAACCAGCCAGGTTCATGCCACATACTGACCCTAATCAGGGCCAACAGGCATTTGTGACTCAGCTGTAATCAGATAAAAATAGGCAAGAGTAGCTCCTAATCTCCTCATAGCCAAACTGATGGAGGCCAGCTGTTCTCTACTGGATATGAAAGACGTACTAGGAAAATAATGATTTTCCATTATATTTGCTACCATGAAAAGCAAATGTAAATAGACTCATGTTCCCATACATAAAACTTCAACATAACTACATTAATTTACCTTTACATCATGGAACTATCAAAATCACAAATCCCCCTAATATCTGCAAAAAAAAAAAAAAAGAATTTCATTGTGCTCAGTTACTGCTTCCACTGTCAAGTGCAAGAGCTCTGTGAAATGGTGAAATGTATCATTCTCCGTACACCTGTGCCTTGGGTTTCATGTGGATCTTCATTATCCAGAAATGCATGGCAAAATATTTCTATCCGAGGCAAGCATCACAACTATTGTATATCCCACAGGGTATTTGGTAGTCTGATCTTCAGCCCAATGTAAGATAGCTGAAGTAGTTAAAAGGAAGTCTCTAAACAAAGATATGTGCAGGACCATTAGAAGAGCCAACATGAACCAAAGAATGTCCCCATTCATCCAGAACCTATTGAATACTGCGTAAAGAAACACAAATACACCTTCACTTTTCTCTGTTAAATAACCTAAAGGTACACAATTGGGTGTGTTAGCTAAAAAACAAAGTCAGGTACAAGCTTTCAAACTTTTCATTTCTAATCATTTGAAAACTTGCATGTCAGGGCTAGAATGGTTCTTGCTTCTTTTTGTTCCCTAACTATATATTAAAATGCCCTCCTGTTAAAAATTTATGTTCATCAGAATACACCTGGTTGTAAAAAATAATGAAATTCAACTCTAGTTAACCTGGTCAAAAGGGAAATGGGATATTTTGCAAACTGTAAAGTCCAGAGATGGATTTGGATTCCAGATTATTACACTGGATCTGGCAGTGTAACAATGGCAGGAAGGCTCCCCTTTACATCACTTGGCTTTATTTTCCTGTAGATTCTCCCCAGCCAGAAGGCAAGAAAACTGACAGCCCCAGAATGACATTACTTCTAGTTCAGGGAATTCTTTCCCGGCAGTCCTATATCAGTATCAGGGAAGTTTCTTATCGGTTCTGTTGGCAGCATATTCCCGAGTCCAATCACTGCAGGCTACACAGAGTATGATTTTCTACTGAGGGTTCACACCCTACGTGACTCAACAAAGGGGAAGAAGATGCGATATTGATGGTAATAGGCCCAAGACAATCAGTCAGGATGGAAAAGCAACAGGTACACAGTAGAAAAACAGAATGCTAGGCAAAGGTAAAGGCAAAAATAGGAACCAAAAAGCATAGCTATTAAGTTAATGCAAAAGTAATTGCGGTTTCTGCCATTTGGCAAAAAACTAATAAATATTCACATCAAAATAATTTAAAAGTTATGGCAGAGGTATAATCCTATGAGTGTGTATTAGGCCATGACTATTATAGTATATAAAATTAAACTTGAGGGATAAATATCTTGCTAGAAAGAAAAGAGAAGTGAGAAAAGAGGACATTTAAACTTTTAAGGAAAAGCTATGTATAAAAGTATAGAAGAATGTGTTGTAGTTAGGGAAAATAAAGCAGCTTTGTCTGAGGAGTGATGTCAGGATGGTAAGATAGAATATAGGAGTAGCAGCTTTCTTCAGTCTTGGAGAGGTCTTCATTGTTCACGAATTTAAGAAGGAAATTTCATAATATATAATACATAAGTTGGTATGTTCTAAGTGCTGTATTGGAAATATGCAAAATAATATTTAAGTGCATCATGTAGTTGAAGACACAGACCTCAAAACATGTCAGATTTAGAGAACAGTCAGAGAGAACAATATCTAAGGAAAATATTGAGTTGACATCTTCATTATTTCCTTAGCAACACTTTCTGCTAAATGGCAAATGTTTTAACACCAGCTCATCTGGCAGAAAATAACAAAATTCTATTTATGAAGGTGAAGTTTATTCTTCAAATTATTCTTCCATTATGTCTTTTTTTAAATTTTACATTTAACTTTTAATACTTGAGTTTTGTTTCACACAGTTAATTTTAAGCCATATGATGGAGATATGGCCCTTTGATCAGAAATAGAATGTAATGGAGATGTATGGAAAAAATGAAATTATAAACCTGAATGTTCTCCTATTGTTGAAAGCATTTCCTAGTGGAATTTCAGAAACAAGCTTGCCTGCTTCTTTGTTTCTGTCAGTGTCTTCTTCATAAAATTATAAAGATATTTAACATGGACATTTCTCTCCAGCTAAAGGGCTGTTTCTTTATAACATAGAGACACAGCATAAATGTTTCATTGCTACTTTCTATAAAATTTAAGTAAGAGTATCACTATGTATATCCCAGAATATTTATTGAAATAAAAAATGAAAGGCTTAAGAGAATGGAGACGTATAAGCCAATAAAATCAGTTACATAGTGTTAAGAGATTTTTTTAATACATATTTTAAGCTTTAAAGTTAGATAAACTTTATTTTTCTTTTGGTCCTGCACTCTTACCCTCTCTAGCTATGCAATGCTAAGCAAACTACTTCACCTCTATGAGTCTCAAGCTCTTCATAAATAAAATAAGGAAATAGCAACTCTCTCATAAGCCACTGTGAAAACAAAATGAGATAATCTATAATTTGAACCGGCATTATTTTTAATTGTTTTTCAAATAGAATACAAGGGTTAATATCTTCCATGAGATTCTTGTGTTTTCATTATAGTAGGTCAGCTCTTTCATGCAATATTTACAGTTTAAAGTGATTAAAAATAAAGTTGAGAAATGTTTAAATAGTTAATGATATATTTATATTAGGAGCATAGGAAAGAATAAGACCGATTACTTGCTTTCAAATATCTTAAAATCCAGTTGGGAAAGCAAAATTGGCAAAAAAAAGAAAAAGAAACAATATAATATAGAAAAAAAGGTATGATGACAATAAAATTATTAAATAATTAACAAGTAAATTTTACTGTATGTAGTTTTATAGAATTTCAGAAGGATGTTTTGATAGAGGAGCAGAGAATGGTTTTGTATGGGGGCAAAGCTATGAAAGAGGCATCTGAGTATTTACAGTGCTTATTTTTTGTTTTAGAAATATAGATGCAATTTTAATGTTCAATAGCTATTGTCATTTTCTATACATTTTATTTTAAAAAACTAAAAAGTGATAGTTTACTTAATATTTAATGATAATGAAAAATAGTATCTGGCATTTAGTCATATATGCATCAGGCATTATTCTAAACCTGACTTGCTTAAATTCTATTTTATTATCATAACTATCTTGTGATGAGTTATTATTACCCTTATTTCTCAGAAAAGGAAACTGAAACCAGAAAGTTTAAGTGAAATAAACAAGGTCATAGAGCTAGGAAATAGTAAAGTCACTCATAAATACTACATCAAGAGAAAGTGTGTATTATTACAAGTAAATCATCTCTACACTTAATTATAATTATGAGACTAAGTTCTATTCATACCAGTATTTCTTCCATAGAGCTACAATGATGTGATTATATAAGTACTATTTATACAATTATTTCTTCCATATAGCTACCAACATTGGCCCATAAGTGAATTAGAAAAGAATTACTGAAGAAAATTGTGTTAGTTTTTAATCACCACAAAACACTTTCTGCAAATTTTTTTCGATGAACAACTTTGAATTTATTGTCAGTATTCCTAGTAGCTAACTTATTGCCTGGTATATAGGCCTGTGTGGTACAAGTTTGTTGATGTAATGAAGAGCCTTCTTCAGAAAGACAGTACCAAAGACCCCCCAAAACATAAATGTCTTAGCATTTGCTTCTTGTCTAATGATAGACAGTCAGACAGATAGATACATAGAATATAGACTACTGCTTTCAGTAAAATACAAAATAAAAACATACATCATCTTGTTTACATAAAATGTTAAATGTAATCTTAAGCATACTAATTAGAATAACATAGTCTCTTTTATCGTGATTTTCAGACTTAGCTTATGCCTCAACTATGTCTAGACACACTTTTATCATAAAAAATATTTATACTGTAAGAAGTAAGTTTATGAAATAAAACTAGAGGCGATCAATGAAATAAACTTATTTTGATTATATGAAGTGAGTTTCCTGGTTTTATCATTTATTTGGAACTAGTGACAAAATAATTAAACATTAAGAATGGGTTGAAGCTGAGGCATGTAGCTTGATCTAAATTTTGATGCTGATCTATCTATAAACCGTTTATCCATAATTTAAAAAACAATACAAAGCATTTTCACCCTAAAATAGGGTTGGCATCGCAACACAGTTTAAGATGCCGACAAAGTTTGGCATCTTAACAAAGTTTATTACAAGTTATTTATCTCCAGCCCTTTATTTTTCAAATATATTTTGAAAAAACTAAGGAAATAATCTTTCCCATATGTCACTACCTTACAAGTTCATGATTAAATGCTCAGTCAGCACAATTTCATTATTGAAGATTTTCAGACAAGTTAACAGCAACAAAAAGTTAAATCCTTAAAGGAAGTAAAAAAATCAATGTTGCTCATGCCTCCGGAATGGTGACTCATTCTAGCAATTACTTGTAAAATATCTTAGTGCAGGGCTGCAACTGTTTTCAGCTTTCTGTCTATTAAGCATTACTTTGGAAAAATTTGGTCACATCAGTGAAAAACAATTCTGAAATCATGCAATTACAGAACAGCTTGAGGCATATCATCAGTGTACTTGAAAACAGAATTTTCAACTGTCATTATACTTTTCTATGATAGCAATACATCTCAACTACTGCCAAAACTGTATAGAGCTACTCAAGAATATGACACAAGTCTTAAATTCTTCAGTTTTGTTGTTATAGAAATGTATGCTTTACCAAATTTGATTAATTATAGCGATGTGACATATTAGATGGTCAAATAATTACAATTAACTTAAGAGGATGGTCCCACAGTCTGATTTCTAGACACTCATAATATATTAGATGTTCAAATAATTTAAATTAACTTAAGGGGATGGTCCCATGGTCTTATTTCTAGACACTAATAATCTATATTCTGTTTAATAGTCATCCCCACTGATATGAGGAAAGAAAGCACTTGTCACATATTTTGCAGTGTTTATGTCACATATTGCTTGGTGACATGGACAACCAATAAATAGTCTAACTTCAAGTGACATTATAACATTTCACACATAGCATAAGAATTTAAAAATATTTACTTTGATCTCTTCCCTCTTATACTTTATGCCACGATGGTCACATAATTTACTTACACATATCTTATAAACCTGACAATACATTGTTATGATTGTGTTACAGAGCCAGTTATTGTTTACAAGTATTTAGGTAGTAAGGAAATGTTTTCTATTCAATCCTGTTACTTTTTCCAATGCTATGCAACATCTTTTTATCATGTCTGTTTTGCTCTGCCTGAAGGACTGCCTATAACATTTCTTATAACATGGACTGTTGGAGATGAATTCTCTTAATTGTATAATTTTTTTATTGCCCCTTCAAATTTGAATGACTTTTTGTTGGATATGAAATTCCCAGCTGACAGGTTTTTTTTTGTATGTGCGAGTTTTGTTATGTAATTATTGTTTTCTTTTGGATACAAAATTCTAATTTGGTAATATTTTTTCTTTATCTTAAAAAATGTTTCTCCACTCTTGCATTCTTTTCAATGAAGAATCTACAGATATTCTCATCTTTCTTTTTGTCTGTGAAAAACATGTCTTTCCTCTCTGGTCACTTTAAAGATTTTCTCATTAGCAGAGCGACTTGGTTATGATACCACTCAGTTTGATTTTCTTCATGTTTTTTTGTGCTTGGGAAGTGTTAAACTTCTTGACTCTCTGTGGTTATAGCTTTCATCAAATTAAAAAGATGTTTGGCCATTATTTAAAAATTTTTTTTTTTGCCACTACATCTTCTAACCTCTTCTTCATGGACTCTATTTACATATATATTATACTTCTTACAGATTTCCTACAGTTAAACAATACTCTAAGTTACTTTTTCTCTTTATATTTGTTTTCAATGAAATGCCTAAAAGTTTACTTATCTTTTCCATCTGCACTATTGATTCTGCCCTTAATTTCAATAATGTATCATTAATCACAAATATTGTAATTTTCCTTTGGCTTGCAAATTCAAATATTGTAGTTTTCTTTGGACTCTATTTTATATATTGCTATAATCGTTTACTTTTCAAACATTAGAAATACTGTTACAATAAGTGTTTTCATGTCTTATTCTGGTTACCTGAACATCTCTGTATGCTTTGGTATAATTTTGGTTAATTTTTTACATCATAATAAATTGTATTTTGCTGATATTTTTATGTCAGATAATCCTCAATTAGTTTATGCTCTTTCCTGGTATACAACTAAATCATTAGAGCAAGTTTGATCCTTCCAAATCTTGCTCACAAGATATTTTAAGTTGGATCAGTGCAGCATTCAGGTTCAGGCTAACTACTCCCCACTACTGAAGGAATGCCCACTGAGTACTGTATCCAATAACCTATAAATTCTGAGATAGTCTTGTCTGGTTGGTGGGAACAGGTTGTATCCCATGCCCTATATGAGACTGCATACTTCTTTCCTCATTTGAGGTGTTTTCCACATGAATGCACCAATCAGTCCTCTGCTGAACACTTGTAGAGGATCCTATACATCTCTCGGGATTTTTCTCTTTATACAGCTCTCTCCTTTCTAGTATTTTGTTCTGTGAACCTTAGAAAATTTTCAGCCTCAATCTTTCAAGCTTTTTCTCCTCAACCCTGGCAGTTTCACGGCCTCTCCTACTGTACAGTCTCTCAAGGTTATATGCTTGGGTAATAATAAGACTCAACTTGTTAGTTTCTCATCTCTGAGGAATTATTCTCTATCACTGCCTGTTCAGTATATTAAACAATCTTAGCATTTTGGTTTGTTTATTTGTTTAGGCAGAAGGATATACTTATCTACTTTATTCCGCTTTCCCAGAAGCGTAATTGTTAAACGTGAATACTTCCCAATTTATAAAAATGTTACAAACTGAAGATTGTTAATTTAATATGGTTTCTACTCTTAGTAGTTTCAACATTTGTGGCATTAAGGATTCTCTATTTTGTTAACGTTTAATCCACAGGACTTAGTACAATATCTTGCATATAGAAGATGCAAATATCTATTTGTTCATTCATCATGTACTTATGGAATGATGTTATGATAAACTATGTATACAATATGGTAAATATCAAAATTCTGCCCTCATATTTTAGGTAGTACAGACTGTTATACGCATCCATACATCTGTTGATACCTATATTAACATAATGACCAACGAAATAAAAATAGACTAGGGTTATAAAATGTTAAACATTGTGCTTCACATAATAATAGGAATACTAGATTATAAGCCAATAATCGTGAAATACTAGAATTTTAACTAATTTGACTTTAAAGGGAGATATAATTGGTTAACCTAAATACACTGCCAGAATTTTTACAAACATATTACTCACTTGTCTAGTATTAAGGATTTGTAAGAAAACACAATGTGCCAGTTCACTTTCTAACAGGAAGGTGTATTTTTTAAAGTTACTTGACATTAGAATATTAGAGATACCAGGCATAGTCACCTTACTCATGTAAAGAAAATCTAGGATATTTTTAAATCACCAGTTATACTACCTCTTTCACACTGCCATGCTTTATGCTCTTTCTTTAATATGTACATTCTAATGTCCAATTTTATTGGTATATATTGACTTTAAAAAGTAGAAGGAAACATAGAAATCTTCTAACCGTTTTTTTGTTTGTTTGTTTGTTTGAGACAGAGTCTCACTCCTTCGCCAGGCGCCAGGCTGGAGTGCAATGGTGCAATCTTGGCTCACTGCAACCTCCACCTCCCGGGTTCAAGCAATTCTCCTGCCACAGCCTCCCGAGTAGCTGGGACTACAGGCAGGCGCCACCGCGCCCAGCTAATTTTTGTATTTTTAGTAGAGACGGGGTTTCACCATGTTGCCCAGGTTGGTCTCGATCTCTTGACCTCGTGATCCGCCTGCCTCAGGCTCCCAAAGTGCTGGGATTACAGGCGTGAGCCACCACGCCCGACCTAAGATTTTTAATTGGTATAAAATTTGGAAAGGCCTACAGAAATCAAGCAGTAGCTGGGATTCGTAAAGAAATTCAAACCTAGAATTCTAGTAATACATTGAGATGGAAGTTGAAGGAAATTCTGGAAGTCATCCAAATATAACAATAATGCTACTGGGCACTAAAGGGTATATTGAGAAATATAAAATACTACATTTTAGCAAAATTCTAAATATCCTCTTTGTATTCCTGTCAAGTAGAGTACTGAGAAGAATTAAATGTCCTTAAACAGTTATTTCTAGGAGCCTGCTATGTGAACAGACAGTAAAACTTAAATTCACTTAAAAGTGTGTAAACCTGAGTACAGGATAACACTAGAAAACAAAATTTCACATTCGAGGTTTTAAAATAATAAGCTAAAGAAAATAAAATATTGCATATTTTTTCTTTTAAAGCTCATATCTTTACTAAATATAATTTTCAAAGTCAATATATTATCAATACCCTATACTTATTTATATATGAATAATGTTGTATAATTATGAAGTGACAAATAAATCAATATTAAATGACTTGGCATTCAGAATTAGAATTATAAAATAATTTTTCCCCAACATCATGATATAAGTAGTATCAGTACATGCCTACCTTGGTAATATGAAACATTTTCACTAGGAAATAATAGTTAAAATTTATCCTTACATAAAAGTATAATTGAAACTGTTTCCTTAGAGAAAACATAACATTTTTATATAAATATTATCTTTAAGTGGCTCTAAGAATAGTTTATTTTTACATTTGGATTTTTATTAATAGTTAAACCAAAAACTCACACATAGATACTGTAAATCTGAATTCAATAGAGGAAACAAAAATTATGCTAGGTGACTCTGTCCAAAAATAAATGTAATATAGGAAGCATGGAGTTTATAAAAATTATACAATATTAGAAGTATGTTTTAGGCCATGTATCTTACAATGATTCTTCAACTACATGGAGCTATCTGTCAGATTTTTTGCCAATGCAGTCTCAACACTAATAGGTTGGAGAATGTTCACCTAAAGATAGAATCCTCAGCTTCATGACCCATGTGAAGAGGCTGCCTCTACAGCCACTGTTTCATCAAATCCAGGACAGAAATTTCATGTAGAATGAGCATTAGAAACAGCTGGAAGAAATTTATGAGCTTGCTAGACCATTGTAACGACGAGCAGCCCCAGACTAATCACCACCCCACCTCAATTCCACTTTTCAAATCTCTGTAAGTATATCTAATTGGTAGGTACTAATTTATATCCAAGACTTTGTCAGTAAGAGAATTGATTTAAAACAGTTTTTATTTTCTCAACTTCTTTAAAATGTGAAGTTTGAGTATAATAAAATCACAGTCTTTTCTAATACTTTTCTTTTTATTTACATAACACACACAAACAATGAAGGATCTTTTGAGATAACTGATATATCCTTAATTCAGAACTAATGCAAATTCATTTTTCATTAGTTTGAATTCTGAATAGTTACTATTAATTCAAGCAATCATAGTGCTATACTTAAAATGTAAAATGAAGTTCTAGATGTAAACCTCACTTAAAAATTAAAAGCTAGGAGCAGTGTTCTTTTCATTACACATTCTTTTTCTAATCATCATAGAATGAATTTATACAAAACAAGCAAAGAACGCTTTGCCAGTCCTAATGCAAGGGAAGCTTCAATTGTAACATTTCAAAAAAAAAAAATCTCACAAATTATTCAGCACACAAAGTGACTTCTAGCCTACTTTATTGTATATTTTATTATTTGTTACTGATATTATAACAAAACAGTTTCGATGTCTTGGTTTATAAAGAAACATGTTTTTGTCACTCTGAAATCTGTTTTTCAGGAGTTGCCAGGCCACCATTTAGACAGTTCTACTGAACAACATAAAGGCTAAAGTTTCCATACAATTGAATGGTGACTCAATTCAAATGACAGCTAACAGATTTTTATTGCTTTTAAGGTGAAACTTAAGTAATTCTATTCACACTAGAATTAGACATGGTTTTTGTGGTATGGATCAGACTCGGGAATACATATCAATAAGATTTATATGAACTGTATTGAATAGTGTATATCTTCATTCTTCATGAATATAACAGATATATTTGTTAAACTTACCTAATTATAAAAAACCATATACATAATATTGTAGCAAAATATGAAAGTATTAACTAATTCTGAAAATATTAAAATGGATGTATTACTGATAAGTTGCTCTACACACAGACACAAGGTGTAGTGCTTTGCTACAGATATTAACTTTAACCTGAAATTAATTTGTTTTGATTCAAATTTCAAATGTTTCTTTATTTTAAAAACTACTTAAATAAGTAACCAAAGCTAACATCAATTAAACTATAAAGGTAAAACCAAAATTTAAATCATGAAAGAATTCTGTCTTATCCTAATATTTTATTATTGTACTGCTTATAAGTCTAATTTTAGTAAAATTTCTATGAGGAACATATATGAAAGGAACTTAGAAATCATGAAACTTGGCTGGGCACAGTGTCTCACGTCTGTAATCCTAGCACTTTGAGAGGTCAAGGCAGGTGGATCACCGGAGGTCAGGAGTTTGGGACCACCCTGGCCAACATGGTCAAACTGCCCCTACTAAAAAATAAGAATCAGCCAGGTGTGGTGGCATGCACCTATAGTACCAGCTATTTGGGAGGCTGAGGCAGGAGAATCGTTTGAACCCAGGGGGGTGGAGGTTGCAGTGAGCTGAGATAGTGCAACTTCAGTCTAGCCTGGGTGAAAGAGTAAAACTCCATCTAAAAAAAGAAAAAGAAAAAATAAGAAAAGGAATCATGGAAACTCATAATGACTCATTTAATTATTTTTAGATCCCAGAAAAACTAATTCTATTACTCTGAGCATTTCTTTATTTACAGAATATCAACATGAAGAATGCTTATTAATATTATCTCGAAAAATCTGTGGAAGAATAAAAGTGTTAATCATAATTTATTTTATGTATTTGATATATTTTCTCTCTTAGAAATAGAAATGTTAACTTGGTTCAAGGAGTAGTGATATCCAGATGTTTTCATTGTCATGTAAAATCTACTCATTCCAAGTAAATCACTCTATCTTACATTTCCGAGATTATTTAAAAATAGCAATTTGTGAAAGAGGAATACATGATCATAAGCATATATCCCTGTGATACTGGTATATGGTGCATAAAAATAATAAGTGAATGTTTGCAAAACCAATAAGGGGATTAATCTCTGAGGATATAAAGACATCTACAAATCATCTTTCACAAAGCTAGTTCAAAAATTGTCAAAATAATTTTAGTACTCTAGACAAAAACAAGTTGAGAAGTGTTTAGGCATGAAAAATGTCTGTATCTTTGGTTAAGTACTGCAGGTATGTTTGGCCTTCTTGCTTAGACCTGCTTCCATCCACCTAATTTCTAGTTAAATAGGCAGAAATGGGAATTTCACAAGTGGAGATGGCCATAGAAACGAGAAACTTTTTGGACAGAGATGGGTGGCTTAGTTAATTTAAAACAAAGGTAAAAATTTTCCTCAACAGAATTGTTAGGAAAAATAAAACAAAATAAAATAACAAAATTGTAGGAAACACAACTCTAGCCCAAGTTTGAAGTCCTGGTTGACTTAAATGGCACATAATTCAGAAATGTATTGAGAGGTTATAAAAATCAGAGAATCTTACTAGATAAGCTCTCTACAAGTGCCTGGCCAACTGGTGAAGCGTGCATCTGCAGAGGAGAAACAAAGCCAGACAGTTAAAGCCGAGCCAGCTTGGAGAACGGGCTGTACTCTGAATGCCCTTCTCACCCTACTGACAGATGAACTGACAGAGGGTGGAAGACTTACAAACAAGCTGATTGAGCTGAGACTCATCTCTAATCAGCGACTGTTCACTAAGATACATAGACATAGAGACATCCCTAGGAAGCTTGCATACAAATGAAAACCAAATTTAAAAAACAGCAACAGAAAAAGGCAAAGAAATCAGTAGCTACCTATCATGAAAGGACAAATCTCAGAGTTTTAATTCAGGCAAAACATAAAAAAAAAAATGAAGTAAAAGGTAACATGGGGGAACATTAGAATCTGGAGTTGCTAGCTACGTATTCTAAGATTCATGAAGTCTATTAATAATTAGGAGATATGTAAATATGTACAAAAGAGCAGTTCACTTTTGTGAAAAAAATAACTGTATATAAGCTCACTCTAAGTGGAACCAAATATTGAATTTAGCAGCAAAAAATAAAAATAAACTACAAAATAGTTATTAGCATACCCAAGGAATTAAATAACATTATAATTAGAGATGTAAGAAACATTTGAATAAAATATTTCAATAATAGGAACTATCCATAGAGAAATATATATTTTTAAAAGAATCACATGAAAATTCTAGAACTAAAAATTATGAAAACTATAATTTTTTAAAATACTAAAAATAAATGTATTTTTACAAGACAGTTAAAATAGTAAAAGAACAGTTAACTTACAGATAGTACAATAAAACTTATCAAATTTAAGTAAGCAGAAAAATTGAAGAAAAATGAACAGAGCATGAGAGACCTACAGGACAATATAAAGAGTACCCAGATACATGTAATTAAAGCATCAGATGAAAGGAAAGAGAAAATGGAATACTAGCTATATTTAAGAAGAAATAAGCAAATGCTTCTCAGTTTTGATGAGAAACTTTAATACTTAGATCCAAGGAGGGAAAACAAACAAAAAGAAAGAAATACACCTAGACTCATCATGAGCTTCTGATATCAAAATACAAAGAAAAACTAAAAAAACAGAAACGGGAAAAGATATCAGACATGGAAGCGTACAATTGAAGGTAATTAGACAGTGGAATACCATGTTGAAAATCCTGAAAGCAAAAGAAAAAACAAACACATCAACCAAGAATTTTGTGCTCATCAAAAATCAAGGTGAGATAAGGCATTTACAGATAAACAAAAACAATAACTCATTGCTATGATACCACCCTACAGAAGGACAAAAATAAATTCTTATTTTATATAAAACATATAAAATAGTTCCTGAGAATAACTAAAGTCTGTAAAAGAAAGAGTGGCAGAAATAATAATTATTTTAGTAAATATAAATGTTAAGAAATATATGCTATATTTTCTTCTAATTTATTCAAAAAATGAAATTGCATTTTGCAATAATTACAATAAAGCATTTTAGGTTTATTATAGATGAGAGAGAGAGAATATGTATGATAATAATAACATAAAGAAGTGAGTCGAAGTGAAATTATAATGGGAGAGAGCTGCTATGTTTCGCTGGAATTAAGTCAGTATTAACCCAAAGTAGATTGGCATAAATTAAAAAGTTCATCACAATTCCATAATCAACCACTAAATAAATGACTAAACATTAAACAGTTAAAAAGTCAACAAATAAATGTAAATAGTACACTTAAATATTTTCTTTATAAAGAAACAGCACTAAAGGAACACAGATCAAGAAAACAGATGGGAAAAATATAGAAAACAAAAAGGGAAATAGCAGCTATAAAAACCAACAATATCAGTAATTACAATAAATGTTAATAGACTAAATAATTAATAGACAGAGTTTGTCAGACTAAATCCAAACATAAGACATAACTAAATACAAGAGAATATTATTCAACCTTTGGTTATACCTGGGTTGTAAAGTAGAGGGATAATCTATTTGGAAACTGTCAGCACAGTAAAGCATGAAGATATCTTTGAATATTTTCTGATTCTTTGTTTATGTAAAGTCCTGGTCCTGCCTTCAAAATATTTGAAGCCTGTGGTTATATTGAATTCAACGAAGCTGCAACAGAGCCCAAACCCTCTTCAATGAGAGGAAAATATGCCTCGGATGTGTATGGCAGTTTACTGAAAGAGGGTTATTTCACACTCTACTATTCCTTTACCCCTGACGTTCAAAATATAATTTAAAAGTATGAAACATTAAATAAGCAGAAATATGTGACCCATGATCAAGAGAATCACAGGCAGCAGAAGCAGTTTAATGGAGAACACACATACTGGAGTCAATAGACAAGACTCCAAGTAACTATGAAAAGCATGAACATGATATATCTTTTTCATTTTTACTTTCAAATTCGATCTTTAGTTATAAAGTAAGTTTCTTATATTATTTTTAAAATTGTTTAATGATTGGCACAATACTGTTGTAAGTTAAAAATGCATATTGCAAACTTGTATAGAGCAACTGCTTAATCTTATAACACATAAATTTCAATAGTAAGAACAATGTGTAACGATAAAAAGCACTCAACCAAAAAGAAAGCATGAAAGGGGGAACAATCAACAAATAGGAAACATAGAAAATATATAGCAAAATGGCAAACTTTGAACCTTTCAATATTTACATAAAAATCAAATTAAATATTCTGAAAAAAAAAGGTTATAAACATAGGAAGTTACAAAAATGGAAGAAAGAGAAAGACCAAGCTTCAGACTTTTAAAAGGCTCTTCAGAATTTAACGTTCATGTAAGTTTGTTAGACAACACCTTAAATCAGGGGTCCCCATCCCCGAGGCCACAGATTAGTACCAGTGAGGCCTGTCAGGAGCAGGTCTGCACAGCAGGAGGTGAGTGGCATGCCAGTGAGCATTACCATCTAAGCTCCATCTCCTGTCTCCTGTCTCCATCTCCTGTCAGATCAGAGGTGGCATTAGGTTCGAGGGATCTAGGTTGCATACTTCTTATGAGGTCTAACGAATGCCTGATGCTCTGAGATGAAACAGTTTCATCCCAGAACTACCACTCCCACCATTCCATGAAAAAATTGTATTCCATGAAACTGGTCCCCAGTGCCAGAACGGTTGGGGACCACTGCCCTTATGGTTCAGAGGTCTAATCAATAGATCTTAGGACCACACTATATGGTCTACCACATCTAATTTCATTCTCTGGGATTTATTATTCATTCTTCACTGCTGTGTATGAGGAAAAAAAATTCAAGGATAATGAACATTTCTTGTACTAGAATTTTTACATGTGTTTAGCCATTCAAATCTTATCACACACAATAATAAAAATATCTCAATTGCATGTAAAGGAAATTGAGACTCTTGCAATAATCAATAAATAATAATAGATTCACCTAACATCTTGCCCTTAGAAGGTTTAGGAGACAGAATTTAATTCTTAGACTCTCTACTTCCATGTTCTTTATCCTTCTTTAACATGATCCCTTCTAAAAGCAAGGGTATTGCACTTGAATTGGAAGAGTTAGACAAGGCATCTGCAAAATGTTATTTGTAATGAATTAATTACTCAATGTATAATATTAATACATACCTCAGTTCTGAGTTAAGAGGTAAAAGGAGTCATAATAATAAACTAGAAAGTATTAGTTTGAGGGCTATAAATAATTTTAAAAATATTTTTAAATAGACTGCTTTTTCATTCTTTATTTTTCTAATTCCCCCATCTATTCATTAGGAAAAGTTTTAAAATGTGATTAGAGGAATGACTATAATCAAGCTCAATTATGTAAGCATTCCAGCTTTACACCAAAATTGCTCTCTATTCAACTGTGATCTCAATATTTGCTTCAGGCCACATTCAAAACTATGCTGAATAATCATTTCTACCTGTAATAGATAGACTAATTGGAAAAATATGTCTTTGTCAATTGGGCTTACTCAAAACTATTTTTCACTCATTAAATTGAAATATTGAGTTGATTTTCTTCAAATTGCCTTAGATTTTCTTAACTTGTTAATATTTCAAATTATGCTTTCCTTCCTAAAAAAAAAAAAATTATTACAAACCGGTAGAGAGTCTCTCACAAATCTTATTAAGAAAGCTTTGTGTCTTATTTATTTGACATATTTAGAATGTGAATAACAGCAAGTTACATATTTTTAAAACTGTATATATTAATCTTATCAAATTATTTTAGGTATTAATGAGATATTTAAACTGTGTAGGGATGGTTCAATCAATTATCATACAAACTTAGCAGATAATTCCCAAACAATAAAAAGGCATTTTCTAGGCATGATTAAGAAAAATTTTCCTGTTATTAAATGCTGCTTGATATCTTCTTTCATTAGACTTACTTTTGTGTATAAACATTACATTTATTTAACAATATTTTACATTTAATGAATATTAACTAGTTACAAGCACTTTCTTAAACACTTAATTCATTGTCTCATTTTATCCTCATTGTAACAGTTTATTTTACTAACCTCATACTCATTATTGTGGTGTCAAAGTTATGAAAAAGTCAAATAATTTCTTCAAAGTGATGCAATTACTTATTTATGGAGTTAAAATTTGTTTCTCAGCTACTGAAATCTTAACTGGTATGCCTCATGCTCACCAATGGCCTTTGTCTATTCATTGATGAATTTAATCACTCATAGATAAGATTTTACATAGCAGGCCAAAACCAGGTACTTAAAACAAAATTGTTTATGACATGTAGAAAGCCCACCATTTTCTAGAAAAATATATTATCCTATAGATAGAGTTAAGCATTACAACTGCTTGGATATATTTGTACAGAGCTACATAGTATCATATTAATTAATTTCAGAATGATTTTTACATTCTTAGTTTAAGACAGACAATGAATTCTGCAAAATAGCTCCAATGTTAACAATATACAGAATTTAGATCCTCATAAAATGTCCTGTCAAGTTGGAGATGCAAAGAAACAAAAGATAATGAAATTAAGATATTGGAAAGAAAAAGTTTTGAAAACAGAGATAAATACAACTTAACCCAAATTGGGATATCAGGTAAGGGTTTCAGGGAAAAAAATCATTGCACAGAAATTAGTAAAGACACTAGGGTAAAAGGGATAGGTAGAATGTTCCAGAGAGGAATAAGAGTAGTGCTTAACATAAAAAATAGTTTGGCACAGAAAGTAGTTTGGTGTGATTGCCACCCAGGATTACAGTCAGATGAAGAGTTCAGAAAAGGGGCATTAGCCTTCTGAAATAGCAGACATCAGGCTGCACTTTCATAATAATATGGTAAATGGCATTACTTTCTTAATTTCATTTACAAATTGTTCATAGCAAGTGTATACACATGCAATTGATGTTTGTATATTGATTTTATACACTACAACCTTGCAGAACTTGATTATTAACTTTATTCATCTTTATAGCTTAAAGTTTTATACTCAGGATTATTTTCTAGTCTATAAGAATAGAGATAACTTCCTCCTTTACAATCTAGATGCCTTTTATTTCTTCCCCTATGTGTACAGACACAGGTTACTCTGTGTCCACAGTACAACGTTGAATACAAGTGGCCAGGGTACATATACTTCTCTTGCTCCTGATCTTAGAGGAAAAAACAACTAATCTTTCACCATTAAGTATTGTGTTACCTTTTATGAACAACTTTCCTTTACAGCTTGAATATCTTTTCTTTTTCTTGCCAAATTGCTTTGGGTAGGGTTTCCAGTACTATGTGGATAGACTTAGTAAAAGTAGGCATCCTTGTTTTATTCCTGATCTCAGAGAAAAAGCTTTAAATCTTTCACCTTTTATAAAAGTGTGATGTTAGCTGTGAGTTTTTCATACATGGCTTTTGTTATATGGTGGTAATTTTCTTCTAGTCCAAATTTGTTAAGTGTGTAACATAGATACATCATTTGTTAAGTTGTTTATGTTAAACACTTAAAAAAAATTAGGAATAGAAGAATTATCATTTTTGTTAAATACTTTTCCTGTACCTGTTGAGAATATCATGTGATTTTAAAAGTTTTTTTTATTCTATTGATAAGCTCTATTTTTATTACATGGAATGCTTTGTAGATAATTGTTATGATTTTTATTAATGTTTAGTAGAATTCAGCAGTGAAGAAGATACCTGGACTTTCTACGTAGTTTTATTAAGTTATGAGTTTAATTTCTTCAGTTATTATAGGTTTATTCAGATTTTCTATTTCTTCTTGAGTCACTTTGAATAGTTTCTTTCTAGATTTTTCAGTTTCATCTAAGTTATCTAATTTGTTACTATATAATTGTGTATTCCTTTATAACCCTTTTTATAAGTTTGGTAGTAATATTCCCTCTCATTTCTACCTACTAATTAAAGACTTCTTTATTTTTTTCTCAGTCAATTAAATATTTTCAGTATTTAACTTTTCAAAGAACTAGATTTTGGCTTAACTGATTTTCTCTATTCTACTTTTCACTTCTCAATGTCATTTGTTTCTACTTTAATCTTTATTATTTCCCCCCTTCTTCTTGCCTTCAGCACAATTTGTTTTCTTTTTCCAGTGACCTAACATGGATTGTGACTAATTTCTGAAAACAAATTATAAGAAGATTACCCCTAAAAATGTAGAATAAGAACTTCTATAACGCATACTGTGTAATTCACATAGCATTTGCTACTGATGAGTAAAATAAACACAGAAACATTTAAAATATGACTAACTGACATTATATAAAGATTCACGAGGCTCAGGAAGACCAGAATATCTCTGTTGGTTTCACTAAAGTGAACTGCGCTGCCCCTAACCCCAGGCCGCAGCAGCATAGCTCACAACTCTGGGAGAGGCTCCTTCCCTCTGTCTGAAGAGAGAGGAGAGGGTGGTAAAGAGTACTTTGGCTTGCAACTTGGATATCAGCTCAGCCACAGTAGAATAGGCCAACCAGCAGAGTCCTGAGGCATCCATTCAAGGCCCTAGCTTCCTGATGACATTTGTAGACACACCTTCGGCCAAAAGGAAACCCACTGCCTTGAAGGGGGGGACCAATTCCTGGCAGAATTTATCACCTGTTGACAAAAGAGCCTGTGGGCCTGGAAGAATCAGCAGTGGGAAGCAGGCAGAACTCACCACGGGCCTTGGGTGAGACTCAGAGCTGTGTTGGCTCCAAGTGTGACCCAGTACATTTTGAGCTGTGGTGGCTATGGCAGAGACCCCTTCTGCTTGAGGAAAGGAAAGAGTAAAGGAAACTTGGTCTTGCAGCCTGGATACGAGCTGAGCCACAGAGAGCTAATAGAGAACAAGGTAGGGGATCTTGGGATACCTGATTCCAGGCCTCGGTTACTTGAAGACATTTATGGACCTGCCCTGGGACAGAAGAGAGCCCGTGACTCTGAAAGGAGAAACTCAGGTCTGACAACCTTCACTAAAGCTGACCGAAGGGCCCCTGGGCCTCCAATGAACATCAGCAGTAGTCAGGCAGTGCTAGCAGCGAGCTGGCCAGGGGAGGCAGTGGCCACAGAGAGAGACTCCTCTGCTTGGGGAATGGGAAGGAAAGAACGAAAAGTGCCTTGTCTTGTGGCTTGGGTACCAGTCCAGCTACAGTAGAATAAAGTAACAGGTAGATTGCCAAGGTTCCTGACTCCATCCGGTCATTCCCAGTTGGCATCCTCAGACCCACCCTGGGCTGGGGGAAACTCACTACCCTGAATGGAAGGACAAAAGCCTGGCTGTATTTGCCACCTGCTGATTGTAGAGCCCATGGACCTTGAGTGAACATGGGGGTGATCAGGCAGTGATCACTACAGGCATTGGGCAAGACCCAGTGCTACACTGGCTTCTTATCTAGCACAGTCCCAGTAGTGCTGGACACAGGAGTCCTTGTGTCACCCAAGCTCTAAGCAGCTCAGCAGAGATAGAGACTCCAGTTGTTTGGGGGAAAGAGTAAGTGAAGAAAATGAGACCCTGCTTGGTAATCTAGGGAATTCTTCCCGATTTAGACTGCCAAGATAGCACACCTATGAGTCTACAAGAATCACAGCATTACTGAGCTTGGAGTGTCCCGTAAAGCAAATAAATGTGCAGTGACCAAAGACTTAGATCACAGCACTCAAGTCTTTAAGTCTTCAATCTGCAGATACATACAAGCATCCACAAGCATCAAGACCATCCCTAAAAAAAAAAATTACCTTTCCAAATGAACTAAATAAGGTACCAGGGACCAATCCTGGAGAGACAGAGATAAATGACCCTTCAGACAGAGGATTAAAAATAGTTGTTTTGAGAAATCTCAGTATAATCCAAGATAATACAGGGAAGGAATTCAGAATCCCATAAGATAAATTTAACGAAGAGATAGAAATAATTTTTGAAAACTAAGGAGAAATTCTGGTGCTGAATAATGAATAAACATACTGAACATGTCAGATCTCTTACCAGAATTGATTAAACAGAAGAATGAATTAGAGAGCTTGAAGACATGCAATTTGAAAAGGCACAGTCAGGGGAGACAAAAAAATAATAAAAAACAAAAAAACATGCCTACAGATCCTGACAATATCCTCAAAAGGGCAAATCCAAGAGTTACTGGCCTTAGAGAGGAGATAGAGACAGATCTCAAGGCAGAAAGTTTATTCAAAGGGACAATATCAGAGACCATTCCAAACCCAGAGAAAGATATCAATATTCCAGAACAAGAAAGTTAGAGAACACCAGCTAATTTAACCCAAATAAGACTACCTCAAAACACTTGATAATCAAATTCCAAAGATCAATGATAAATAAAAATACATTAAAAATTTAAATTAAAGACCTCAAACTATGAAAGTACTAAAAGCAAAACTTGGGGAAACTCTTCAGTACTTTCAGATGGTCAAAGATTTCTTGAGTAATATTTTACAAAAACAGGCAACCAAAGCAAAAATAGACAAATGGGCTCACATCAAGTTGAAAAAACTTCTGCGCAGCAAAAGAAACTATTAAAAAAAAGTGAACAGACAACCTACAGAATGAGGTTGAGAGAAAACATTTGCAAGCTATTTATCTGACAAGAGGTTTATAACCAGAATCTATAAGGAGCTCCGAAAAGTCAAAAGGAAAAAAAAAAAAAATCTAGTAATTTGATTTAAAAACGGGCAAAAGAGCTGAATGGACATTTCTCAAAAGAAGACATACAAATTGCAAAGTAGATAAA
The DNA here is from genome assembly GCA_963574635.1 of Cheracebus regulus. Lineage (NCBI taxonomy): Eukaryota > Metazoa > Chordata > Mammalia > Primates > Pitheciidae > Cheracebus > Cheracebus regulus. The sequence continues at coordinate 16,383 of CAUYQU010014393.1, read as the reverse complement.
AATTGTTCAATATCACTGATGATTAGAGAAATGCAAATCAAAAATACAATAAGATATCATCTCACCCCCAGTTAAAATGACTTTCAAACAAAAGACGGGTGAGAATGTAGGAAAAAAGGAACCCTCATTCCCTGTTGGTGGGAATGTAAGTTAGTACAACCACTGTGGAGAGCAGTTTGGAGGTTCCTAAAAAAACTAAAAATAAAACTCCCATAAGATCCAGCAATGCCACTCTTAGGCAGGTACTAGAAAGAAAATCAGTATATCAAAGAGATACTCTCATGTTTCTCGCAGCACTATTCACAATAGCCAAGATTTGGAAACAACCTAAGTGTCCATGAATAGGCGAATGGATAAGGAAAATATGGTACATAAACACAATGGAATACTATTCCGTCAAAAACAGAAAACAAAAAACAAAATCTGAGATCTTGTCATTTGCAACAACATGGGTGGAACTAGAGGTCACTATGTTAAGTGAAATAGACCAGGCACAGAAAGACAAGCTTCACATTTCTCACTTATTTGTGGGAGCCAAAATAAAATTAAAACAATTGAACTCAGGGCCATAGAGAGTAGAATGATAGTTACCAGAGGCTGAGAAGTATAGTGGATGTTGGAAAAAGCAGGGCTAGTTAGTCGGTCCAAAAATAGACAGAATGGATAAGATCTATACGACAACAGGGTGACTAAGCCAACAATAATTTATTGTATATTTTAAATAAAAGTATAATGGGATTTTTTGATAACACAAAGAATGGATAAATGCTTGAAATGACAGAAACCCCATTTACCCGATGTGATTATTACCCATTGTATGCCTGTATCAAAATATCTGATATACTCTGTAACCACACCAACTATGTAACCACTAAAATTGTTTAAAAATAAAATTAAAATAATAGAAATATTTTGATGAGATTTAAATGGTGCATTAAATATAGTAATATTTTGTGAAGATGTCAATATGGAATATAATAGTGATGTTACTGAGGATGATTTTAATATTGCAGTGTTAGTAAACAGATGAATGTGGTACCATTTACCATTTGTCTATGACAAAGAACACTATTAAAAAACAGTTGGTGAGAAGGAATAGAGAGCTTGATTTCAATCAGATTAAGTTGGAAATGTCTATTAGACATTCTATGATTATAACAAGTTGTCAGGTTTGAGGTAGAAGTCAGGCTGAAGACTCAAAGTGAGAGGTCATAAACTTAAATGTTATATTTAATTTCATTGTACTGAAAGAGGTAATCCAAAATATCCAGTAAAAATCAAAAGAGAAAAAAATATGGAAAATGATGAAAGGTTGTTTAATAACAAAAAAGCAAATAATCTAGGGGAAAATCCTAAAAGTTTTACATATATATTTTGCCTATAGACAGCCTTACTTTAATAGAACTATAAGTCAAAGTAATAGTAGTATATTACTAATTATATTTAATAAAAATCAAAAAATAAATTTAAAAATGCATCAAAACAACAAAAATTATATTTATGTATAAAACATTATTTTAGTTACACTAAAAATACCTTAAGATTTAAATAATTATTTTGAAGAACATAGAATACAAACTTGTAGAAAGTTATACTATTATCAGAATGAAAGTCAATCTATATTTTCTAAGTTTGATAATTTTTGAATTTTCAGTATATACTGAGAATAGAAAAAGTAGCCTAATTACAGAAATTAATAAAACTCAATAGAAAGTTAACATTCAAATCGGGATTATAATATATAGTTTTATATCATGTTAAACTATTTTTCTTCCAGTGATTTTTTCAAAAGGCAGTGGAACGATATGGTAAGAAATGAATTCTTGGAAGAACAGGTTAATTTATAATGGATACTAAATCTAAAAGCTATCACTAGATATCTAAAAGAATACAGATATGAATTACTAGGGCCAGTAAAAGTTGACTTAGACTGTATTTGAAAGACACAAGAAATATCTCCTAATAGACTAGCTACTCACAGCTTTACCTCCAGGGGAGTCTTAATTTTGTTCAACACATTTAAAATCCTCAAATTATAAATTGGCAAAGCTTGAAAGTGTTTTAAAGAAGATAAAACAAAGTACAATCTGACAAATTATGTAAGTTCACATTTAAAGTTTTGCTAACTCAGAAAGGCTGTTTGCCCTTTCTCGTGTGACCCTGCATTCCTAATTGCAGGGTCTTACAAAATAATGAAAATTGTTTGAAAGATGTTTCAAAGTTAAGTTTTCTTTACTAAGACCTATAACCCAGAGAGAAATCATATGACTTTATTGAATTTTGAGTAGGATGGAGTTTATTTGAATCTAAAAGATTCATGTCACAAAATTAATGTTAGAATGACCTGAATGTTGGCTTATCATTAGGGAAGATGAAATTATTATTCTCAAAAAGGGCAAATCTTTATAGATAATTGTGAATACCGCCAATGTAGTTCCATTTTAAAAGCAGAGGTGCTGTTAAAGTTTAAGACACATTAAAAATTACTGTTTATGAAATATATTGATGAGATAATTATCTTTAATATATGTTCAGTAAATGAAGAACCTCAGATCTCTGGGTTTAGTAATACAGATATGAATCAGATGAACTCAAGAAAATATAGAGGTCAGAAGAGTTAAAAAAAAAGACAGGATGAGCAATAGGTGTATTATGAAGTAGAATCAGGATAATTTGCCAAACCTGAAAAGCATAGGCAGCAAGTAGGCCTGAAAGCAAGCCGAGGCCTGCTGTGTGGCCCACACTGGACAGTGTGTCTGACCTCAGCAGGCCACACTGAGACATTCTCCAAACAAGATTTCATGGCCTTGGGCTTCCTCTTTACAACAGTTCTGCATTCGGTCTTTACAACACGTAGAACTAGTTTCATCATGTCCTGTTAAAAATTCCCCTGAGGGTCTTGCTATTATTTTTATTTTCAGTTTATACTGCTAATCCTTTTTTGTTGCTGTTCTTAGTTTTTTGAGACATGATCTCTCTGTCACCCAGGCTGGAGTGATGGCACGATCTCCGTTCACTGCAACCTCCACCTCCTGGGTTCAAGCAATTCTCCTGCCTCAGCCTCCCAAGTAGCTGGCATTGTAGTCATGCACCACCAAGCCCAGCTAATTTTTGTCTTTTTAAGTAGAGAAAGAGTTTCACCATGTTTGCCATGCTGGTCTCAAACTGCTGGCCTCCAATGGTCTGTCTGCCTCCGCCTCCCAAACTGGTGGGATTACAGGTGAGAGCCACTGTGCCTGGCCTGCTAATTTACTTTCTATGGCCTCCCTAATTTGCTAATGAATAACTAGTTCAACATTATCATATCTGCATAATTCCTACATGCATAATTTCCTTAAGTTAATTTGGTAAACACTCGCCGTTTAGTGTACTTCTTTAATAAATGTTTGTTTCTGTATTCATACCTATACTCTTTTCACTTTTCTCAACATTCCTTAGTCTATCTATAGTGTTTGCTTGTATGATAGTGTAATTTCAACTGCTATGCATATTACTTTTAAAGGAAGCTACATTACTAATATATAATATTCATAAATGTTTGTAAATTTGTCTCTATATTTGTTGAGAAGAATTTTACATTCAAGTTAAAGTTCAAACAAGAACACAAAATGAAAATATTGCAGAAACAAAAGCTTTGACCTCCCATGCTCAAGGGTTCCTCTCATGTCATCCTCAGGACCACAGGCATGCCACCACTCAAGATTATTTTATTATTATTATTATTATTTTGTAGAGACAAGGTTTTGCTATCTTACCCAGGCTGGTCTCCAACTCCTGGCTCCATCTATTTTACCATCTCAGCTTCCCAAAGTGCTGGGATTACAAATGTGAACCACTGCACCCAGCTCTATTCATTGTTGATTTAAAATTCAAATAAGAGAATAATTTATCTTTATATAATCACTTATTTCATTATTTAATTTCTAATTCTATGGTTGGAGTAAACAGTAACCACCAATCATTTTATTACATGTCCATCTGTAAACATATAAATATTTTTAACTAAAATTTTGTTCAAGAAAACATGTGTGTGCTGGTATCCCTAGATTATTTTATGACTAACGTCGACTCTATTGCTTGACTATTTAAGAAAAGAAACTTCTATATATACTTCTCAGACCACATTTCACTTCTCTAAAGTCTTTGAAGCTAATACATGCTATGTTGTAGCATCAAGTGTTCCTATGAAAAAGTCTGGTTTTAAAATTGTTTTATCTTCTGCTGTTATACTGTCATGTTGTATTTCCCTATGTACAAGCCCAAATGAGAAATCTGTTTTTGAATTTAATGCCAGGAATAAATGTGGTCTCTTTAGTGACTAAAAATTATATATACATATATACACATATATATATATGAAATCCTCTTTGTATATTCTTACTCTATTTTTATATTAAAATTAGAGTATAAAACCTAAAACCAAAGTAAATCATTTCAATAAGATAGAGGTGTACATCTCTAACCCAGAAATAAAGAAAAAAGGTATTTAGGGTTGATACTCTGTGGCCATCACAAAGCAAAATTGCTTCTGTATTTTTACTATAACCGATGTTGTTGCATGACTTTGAAATTCTAGTTCAGCATATAGTTGAGAATGGATAATGAAACTTCAGCTATTATGTTAGAATTGTATACAGGAAAAAAACATATGGAAGAGCAGAGGCAAAAGCAACCATACGCCAACTGAATTTTAGTGTTTATATTTCTCTTATTTTAGTACAAAACAAAGCAAAACAGGACGAGCACACAGGATCAGGCCATGCGGAGCAGTTATAGCAATATCTAAACTTCTGTGCCACTAACTTTAGTATGTATGTGGTCCAAGATGCCTGCTGGAATTCTAACATTTAAGATGGCAACATAGCAGGAAGAAGAAGTGTGAGAAGAGCAGATGAGAGTAACCATCAGCCAAGTCAGTTTCATTTCGACAGAGTCTTTCCAGAAGCCCACCTGACATCTTTGACTTATATTTAAGTGATCACTTGTGGCTGCCAGCAAGAGTTAGAAATAAAATTGTTTAGCTGTATCCCTTGTTACACAGAATAAAACTGGAGTTTATCACTAAAGAAGAAAAGGAAGCACTAGAAAACACTGCCGTTCTGCCGCATCTGCATATACTTCATGAATGACTTGATGACATTGTTTTAATCTTTGAAGTTTTATACCTGCATAAGTATAAATTTAGTAAAAAATGGAGCAGATGCTATGGTGTTTGTTTTTGATTCATTTTACATGACAACAGTATAGCTAAAGGCCTACTCTGTCAAAATTTTAAAACTTGAATTAACTTGACTTTAAGCTCTGACAGTTCCCCTTTCTTTTAATGCAGCAGTCACCACCTTGAGGTAATCTGAAACATCTGTCATCTTTTCCAGAAAGTTCACTGCTTCTGTATGGCAAGGAACCAGTATTATTTCCCACTATATCTGCAGTTTCACGTCCGTAGCTCATAACTGATTCAATAAAGATATGGAAGCAATTGGATTTTGCTGAAAATGTTCCAAATTACAGACTCCCTGGCAACTTATTTTGTAAGCCATAGACAGAGAACTTGTCTCTTGGCAAAGTGGCTTCTCCTTCTATCTCTGTTAGTAGATTGGAAAGCTCCAGTCTCAATTTATTTCTCACTGATAGGGTTTTGTTGAAAGCAAAACAAAGGAGCCAATGCACACTAACACGCTGAATTTTTCGTAAATTTCCTATAATATAACAGCCTCAGGATTCATAGCTCTGCATTCCAAAATACTGAAAACAATGATGTGACCTAATGTTTACTACAAAATGATGGTCACCAGATTTACAGCCTACAAAATTATTTTCCTGATTATACATATTCTCATGTCTAATTAGTCAATTCTATAATCTGGATCCTACTACTGTGTATTGGCAATGGGCTACAACTGGTACTCATTTTTGAATAAAATTTGACGGCATATAATTGAAATCCCCCATAAGGGGTTTAAATAGACACTTAATTCTTTCTCATGCAAAAAAAAAAAAAAAAATCCAGGTTAGGTAGACATTCTGGAAGAAATGTTTTCTACTATTGTCAGCACGTGTCTTCTATCCTCAATGTTACCTCTTTCTCTAAGATGGATGCTGATATTCCAGTGCCAGCTTCAAGTATGCATGTTTGGAAAGAAGAAAGTATAGGAAGAATAAAATGGCACACACAATCTAGTTATCACAAAGTGCCTCATTAAATACACACCTATTATATTTCATTGGCATCCAAAGTGGCAAGGGAGTCTGCAAAAGCAAGCTTTTACTCAGCCAACTCTTAAGTAAACTTTGGGTTCCTTTTATGATAAAGCAAAAAAAAAAGAAAAAGAAAAAAGGATGTGCCACTAGAGAAAAGGAAATCTGTGCCTCTGCTGCTTTGACTTTGTTAATGAAGCTGAGATTTTTACACTTGAAGAGAAATAACCTTGTGAGTATATGTAATTATATTATTATTATTATTATTGTTATTATTTTGAGACAGAGTCTCACTTTGTCACCCAGGCTGGACTGCAATGGTGTGATCTCAGCTCACTGCAACCTCTGTCTCCTGGGTTCAAGCAATTCTCCCGCCTCAGCCTCCCAAGTAGCTGGGATTACAGGCACCCGCTACCGTGCCTGGCTAATTTTTGCATTTTTAGTAAAGACAAGGTTTCACCACGTTGGCCAGTCTGGTCTCAAACTCATGACCTCAGGTGATCCATATGTCTCGGCTTCCCAAAGAATTACATTATTTTAAATCAAATTTACCTAATATTGTAAACCCTTTTGTATCTTCCTATTCAAATATTATGTATTTTGTTATATTTTCTCCAATTTTAATAAATTTTATTTCTCCATCTTTAAAAGACTTTAGTAATAGCAGAATATTTATGTTGCATCTCCTCCTATCCTTATTATCTATCCGTTTATCTAGAAATTTTTGGATGATATTTAGAAAGCATGCTCATCATGTCTGTGATTTCATTTTCATTCATGATTTTTTCTCTTAATAAAGCTTTCTTTCATCTCTTGTTTTATTCTATTCTAAGATTTTCAAATTAGTTTTTAAAGTTTTTAACATCTGTTTTCTTGGAATTTCCTAGAATACCTCACAATCTTTTCCAACATTCTTTTTTCTCTCTTTTTCTGTTATTTTTTTGTCAGAGATACTTTTGTCTCTGATCTCACTGGCACCATAAAAAATGTTTCCATGAATTCTTCTATTTGGTTTGTTCATATATATATATATATATAACATTTCTCTGTTTCCCTTTGTTGATACATTTTGCCACTTTAAAATGTGTAATTCCTTAGTTGGTTGCTTTTTCATTGTTACCTCCAAATGTAGTTACAAAATACTATAGAGAGAGAATGAGGAAGAGCAAGGGGGAGGGGAGAGAGAGAGACGGGGGAAGAGAGAGAGAGAGACTAGAGCATTGGACCAGTTTTAAAGAAAAAACTAAAATGGAAATACCTTTTCTCATCATATTATTTTCTTTAACACAGTGATAAGCATTTATTTTTCATTATACAATAATTTTTTGTGGCTCAGATTTTGGACTTTATGTTACAGTATCTCTTTTTTGTTATCAAGCTAATGTTTTCTTTCCCCCTTTTTTCTAGCCAGTTCCCTATCTGAAATTCCATATGAATTTCCTATCTTTGTGAATTTTGGGAGTATAAAATTCAGTCTCTACAAAAACAGTCTCTTCTGTACCTTTTTATTATTATTACACTAATACAGTGTTTATGAACATATATTTAAGCACATTTATTGACATAATTATCATACCTTACAATGCACTGACTCATAATGTACAAAGAGTTCTTAAAATATTTTAGAGTTGTGCAAACATCATTGTAGTCTATTTTGAACACTTGTATTTCCCCTTAGGGAAACCAATATACTTTAGCCATTACTCTACCATCCCCTAAGATCACATCTCTCTCAACCCTAGACAACCACTAATTTAAATTCCATGCCTATAAATTTGCCCATTCTAGACATTTAATGTAAATGGAATGGTACAATATGTGGCCATTTATATCTGACTTCTACTTAACACAGTATTTCAAGAATCATGCATGTTATAGCATGTATCATTACTTATTTTCCTTTTATTGTTGAATAAAACTTTATGGTTTACATATACCACATTTCTTATTTATTTGTTAACTGATGAACATGTTAGCTGTTTCCACTACTAGCTATTATGAATAATGTTGATATTAATATTTACATGCAAGTTTCTGTTAACATATTTTTAGTTTTCTTGGATCTACATTAAGAAGTGGAAACACTGGGTCACATGGAACTTCAGTGTTTAACTTTTTGAGATGTATTTTCAAAGTAGCTCTTCCATTTTATACTATCACCAGCAGCATATGAGGGATTCGTGATCTCTACAACCTTGCAAACGTTTCTCATTATTGTTTTCATTATAGCCATCCTAGCGACTGTGGAATAAAATTTATTGTGATTTTGTTTGCCCTTCCCTGGTGGCTCATGATGTTCAACAATATTTCATGTACTTTTTGGCCATATATGTACCATCTTTGGAGAACTATCAATGTAGATCTTTTGCCTATTTTAAGATTGTGTTATTTTTGTCTTTTTTTTTTACTCAAAGAAAACTATCTCCCTCTCTCTCTCTTTCTCTCTCTCTCTCTCTCTTTCTTTCTCTCTCCCTCTTTCTCTCTCTCTCTTTTTGGAAACAGGCACTCACTCTCGCCCAGGCTGGAGTACCGTGGTGCAGTCTCAGCTCACTGCAGCCTCAACCTTCCAGGGTCAGGTGATCCTCCCACTTCAGCCTGCTGAGTAGCTGGGACTGCAGGCATACACTACCATGCCTGGCTAATTTTTTGTGTTTTTCATAGAAATGGGATTTTGCCATGTTGCCCAGGCTGGTTTAGAACTCCTGGGCTGAATGATCTACCCACCTCAGCCCCTAAAGTACTGGGATTAGAGGTGTGAACCATGAAACAAATATCAGATATATTATTTTCCAATATTTTCTCCAATGAGTCGGTTGTCTTTTCACTTGCTTCATAATGGTGTCCCATTTTCTGGTCCCCTCCTCTCAAACTGCCTCCAGTCTAACTAAACCAGAATTTCTGAGTGGCACCAAGTGACTGCATGTTAAATCAGCTTCTCAGGTGCATAAATCCTCAGGCACTATCCCTTCACTTACTCTTCACATATTTGACTACTCTATTCTCTCTCCCTTCTAGTCTTCAGATTCCAGTTACATGTGCATTAGATCATTTGCTCTTCCACAGCAATGTTTTTGTTGCCATTTCTTCCCTTTGTGTTTCAATTTGGGTGGACTTTATTGACTCATTTTTTTTTCAAATTAATGAATTATTTCCTTGGCTATGTCACTGTTGAATAAATACTTCGTCTAAGTTATATACTTCTAGCATTTGCAATGGATTCTTCCTTGTACTCTACCTTTTCTATTAGAGCCTCTAATGTATTAATCAAAATTATTTTAAATCCCTTGGTATTTCCAACAGCTGTATCACATCTAAGTGTGTTTTAAATATAGTCTTTTCATTTATGTGCCTGTTGTCGGGGATGGCATCCAAGACCACCACTACAATCACCCCCAAGAGACTCACCCACAGTCCATCCTTACAGGTAGCCCCTCCCATCTCGGCCAGGACCACCCCCCCCACCCCAGATCAAGCCCCGAGGTCGGCCTCATGGTGGCGCAGCCCCTCCCCGCCACGTAGGGCCTGCAGAGGGCCAGCCTGGCCCCTGCCCTGTGGGTTTGCACACCCCACACTCTCGTCCAACTTCATTTTTTCTTACCTTTTTGCAAGCCTCACGGTTTAATTGTTGTTGAAAGACAAAAATGTTGTATTGCACAATAGATACTAAAGTAAATATTTGTATACTTGGGGTTTCATAAACCTGTACAGGGTGGTTTTATTACTCTACTCCTGAGCTGGCCTAGATTTGGAGTTTGTTGATGCTATGTCTACGCTCAGTGTATCAGAAGCTGCACGTTACTCTATGACAATTGCCTCTCACTTGGTTTTGGTAGCCTTATGGACTTTGGGTTTTCTTTTTGAGCTGCTCCCCAAAAAGACTGTGTCCCTTGTAGCTCTCCCTGATTAATTTCACTGTGACTTTACCTGGCACTTGGCAGTCTTGTTATATTTTTCTGTTTTTGCTCTAGATATAATGCTGGGTATAGCAGGTATTTCTACAGCTCCCCCAAGGGTATAGTTGTTTGTTTTGTTTTTATTTGTTCCCTTCCCCCAGTCACAAGGGCTTTTACCAGTGTCCTAATAGACTATGCTCTTTGGTCCATAAAAATAGGGTTGGTAGGTTTAGTAAAAGTAAATAAATACATCATAGAGGAAAAGTCACTCATTTGAATATGAATAAGATGAAGTATTAATGAGAAATGAGGGATGATATGTATGTACATACATATATATGGAAATATATGAAATAAAAATAAATTGAAGGATTTTCATGTAGACATCTCTCTCTCTCTCTCTCTCTCTCTCTCTATATATATATATATATATATATATATGAAGGATATAAAGGATGTAGTCTGCTGGAATGAATAGTATATATTCAATTATGGTGAGAGGGCTCATTTAATGATATTAGTTAATATAATATGTGTTCTAGCTCAATGAGCAGCTAGAGAATTTAGAAAAAGAGAAACAATTATCTTTTTCTCTAAATGAAGAGTTCAGAAGGACACTAAGGTCATTAATATTCTAAAAGTTTCATCTAATTGAAGACAGAGATTACATTATACACATATGTATACAAAGTATCTTTGTGGGAGAAATAGTAAGTAAATTGTTTCATATAACGGATACATATAAACATCTTGAAAGCGAAAGTAACCATTGACAGAATTGAAAACCAGTGTAGAATTATAAAATTAGCAATGAAACAAAAGTAACAATTATCAGTGTGCTTTGATCAGGAACAATAAAGCAAAAAGGAAGTTACAGAGTTTTATTTCACTCTGTAACTTCCTTTTTGCTTTATTAATACCTTAACTTTATTTCGTTAAGGTAATTAGAACAAATTTAATCAAGTGTATTGTATTTCAAACTACATGTAGGTAGATCTTGTCAATAAAAAATACACTGTTAATATTTCATCTTTCAAGAAGTACATTTAAATAGGCCTAAATAGAAATACTGAAAACACAGACATGGATAAAAAAATTCTAAAGAGATGCACAACACTAGTAGAAAACATGGATATAAAATAAAAGTGTTTGAATACAGAGAAAAACTAAGATTCATTGTCTCCAGTAAATACATATCACAAGGAATGAATGCTAAAAGCATTCTTTAAAGCAGAATTAATAATATCAGATGGATTCAGAAATTTCAAGAAGGAAATATATTTACATCTAAATCTACAGCTCTAGCTATAACATCCATCTATATATCTATCTAGATATACCTATATGTATATATAATTTATATATATGTATGTGTATTTGTTTACATGTAAACAAAACTATCCACCTAAAAATACATATTTCTGAAATTGCTAAAATAAAATTGGTAATACTAACTACAATAACTGCTTTTCACAAGAAATAATATTTAAATATACAGAAGCAGATGGCTTTGAAGTAAAATATTTGAAAAATTACATACTGCAAACCTTAAGAGAGCGAAGTGATTGTGTTTTATCTGAAAAAATTGGACTTCAAGGCAAAGAGTATCACTTAAGATTAAGAAAGGCAATATTTTAATTGAGAAAGAGTATCACTTAAGATTGAGAAAGGCAAAGTTTTAACCAATAAGAGATAAAATTGTTTATATACCTAGATATTTATGAACTAAAAAGGATTGCAAAATACATTAGAAAATTGACATGACTAAAGAAAGAAGTAGATAAATTCACATAGTTGATTTTAAGTTCATTATCAAATTATTAAAGAAATGCAGAAAAACAAAATAGGTAAATTTATAGATTTGCACATTATCAAGAAAATTGATTTAATTAACATCTTTCACAGGCCAGCAACTACACAACATACATTGCTAAGTGCACTTGAAATACTAACAATTATCATTTTGAGTCCCTAAACTAGCTTTAATGCTGAAATTTTGAAATAATCCACTCTCCAACCATAATTGCGTTAATTAGACATTAATAATATTGAGATATAAAGTTCACAAACATGTGTAAATAAAGCAACACACCCCTATATAATTCCAGGGTCAAAAAGGAATCATAAGGGAAATTTTAAAATATTTCAGGTTGAATGAAAATGAATAAAGAACATATTGCAAATTGTGGGTGGACTTCCACCTCCATTTAAAATAGAGAACAGTTTTAAAAAAGTTTTTAAAAAGCCTCTGACTCAAAAATAAGAGGAAAAAAAATAAGATCGGCTTTAATTTTATAACATTTATTTTTATTGGAAAGCTGAAGTTAGACGATAATGAAAAATCTGAAATTCAAAATGTTTCAATTTTTCAAAATGATGAAAAGACATACATATTTTCTCCCTCGTGACAGAACACAAGAGAATCTGTGGCTATTCTGGCCACAATCTAAGCAAGTAAAATTTAATTGAGCTAAAAACCAAGTGGGAGCTAATAAATGTGAAGTTTCTGGGGACACTTAGCAATTGCTCTCACTTCATCCTATGAGACTGAATCATTTACAATCTCATTCCTACTTGATGCTCACAGGAGAAACAGAATAGGGTTAAAAAAAATGAAGAGAGCAAACCTGAGTGACTCAGATGAGTAGAAGATTACTGACAGCTATTAAGGGACTGATATGAAACATTTCCTGCTTCCAGACTCCCTTCTTTTATACCATGATTATGTCTTAATCCTCTGGAGGAAGGACAGCACACTCTTTCTGCCAAGACAAGGCAAAGAAGCTAATCATAGTCTGCAGACAAGACAAAAGCAATAGTGTCTGTTTCTCCAAAGTCAAGCAGTTACATCACTGGGGAAAGGGAAGAAATCACTGCCTTACACAGTGCTCAAAAGAGGTTATCACTTGCTGCAGATACAAAACTCTGTCAATTACCCCCATACTTCATCCCCGTATAGCAAAAAATATAGAAGGAGGAGCAACACTCAAAAGAGAGGGTAGCACCTGTGAAGACGATAAGGCAGTCTGACAGTTCCTCCTTCCACCCTGATATTCTATAGAGCAAATTTTAAGATGCTGGAGCGGTCCATGAAGGCTCCTCATCTGCAAGGCATAGGTAAAGACTAGAGATGAGGAAATTTAAAGGAAACTCTCTACAGCTGATAGTCAGGAAAGAACCTAACTCAGACCTAACAGTAGTGATATACTGTATATGATACGATCTATATTGATGTGGTCTTCCCAGCTTCAGGAGGTATAAGAAATCCCCACCCAATACCAACTGTCTGAGTTGACTGACAAGGAGTTGGAAGTACAGAAATGCTGAGAGAGATACACCTCCGAGGCACACGTGTACAGAACTTTTCTGAGACAGAGAAAACAGAATAGTGGACCAGAAAACATAGTGAATTTCCCAACACACTACACAACAGCAAGTACAAGTGTAATACAATATATTACTGTGAAGGTCAAATGCATAGAGATGTCTCTGAAGCACTGACGTCCAAGTGTGACTGAAAGCTGGGGATGGGGCCCTACTCTGAGAAAAACACCAGCACATCAGCCCCAACATTAATCATTAATCTGTGACTAAAGAAATTTGAAATTTGTGACATTTCAAAAGTTTCCATAGCAACAACAACAAAACAAAGAAAAAAATACACAATTCCAGACTATATTGACTTGATGACTCATTCCAGTGGCCTCAGAGAATATCTGTGCCCCTTACCAAGCTTCAACAGTGATTACAGTTTTTATCATTCTACAGCAATGAAATATTCAGGAAAAAATGTTGAACACAAAACAGGGCGAAAAACTAAATCTGAGTTTCAAGAGACAAAACAACTAACAAAACCAGGATCAGAAATAATTAAGACATTGCTCTATGAGGCACAAACTTTAAAACAACATTATAATAAAGTAGTGAAAAAGGAAGTCAATATGCATAAATAGATGGAGGATTTCATCAAAGAGAATATTAGTAAAGATTCAAAGCATAATTCTGAACATTTTAAAAAATTATGTCACAGATAAAAAAATTGATGAATTCATTACTAGAATTAAAACAACTATGGAAAGAAAGGAAAAAAATGTAGGAAAAAGAAATACAAGAGATATGAGATGTTATTATTTCAGCTAACATACGGATAGGTAAAATGCCAGAGGACAAGAAAAGCCATAATATGAGAAAAAAAATTGAAGAAATATTAGCTAATAATATCCCTAAATCAATGAAAGAGAACTAATTGTATGTCAAACAGCTCAAGAAATATCAAGCAGAAAGTAAATCAACACACACATACCCACAAATTAGAACACATCATTGTCAAAATAACTAAAGTAAAAAATAAAAACAATGATTTTGTACCTAGGAGTACAACTAACAAGGAATGTAAAGGACCTCTTCAAGGAGAACTACAAACCTCTTCCACTTTTAAGGATATTCATGATTACATTGGGCTCACCTAGATAACCCAGCATAATTTATCTATTTGAGGTGAACTGATAAGCAACTTTCATGGCAACTGCAACCTTAATTCCCAATTTATCATGTCACCTAATACATTCCCAGGTTCCAGAGATTAGGACATCGGTATCTTTGAGGGGCCATTATTCTAACCTATCTATTCTATCTATTCTAAATGTATTGCATGAGGTTTTTGAACAGATGAAGAAAATACAATAAGATGTGACTATATATTAGTGGGATAGTGAAAAAATATTGTCTATTTTCTGAATATTTTATATTATCAGATTATTCTATAATTTTTTTTTACAAACATAAGAGTGTTGGTTGATGGAGGTGAATATGAAAAAGGTATGCTAAATCTAAGCATAATAAATGATGGGCTAGCACATTAATATCTGTTGCATTATTTCCATCCTTCCTTCTTTTTCTGAATATTTTTAGATTTTTTTCAGTCATTAATTCTTTGGTGTAGTCTGACTCATCAGTGTGGTCAGCAATGGTTGCCAAATGCAGTGATGATGGCTGACTGTCTTGCTATAGCAAGCTCTGAATTAATAGCTTTTCCCTTTCTCATTTGGCTGGTCTTTGTTTATTTTCACAGAAAATGTAAGTGCTTCCTTAAGCATGGAGCTTTTTAATGTTTTTATTCCAGCAGTTATGGTATCTTTAAGAATGTTGGGTCACCTCCCCAAGTGATGTTTGGCTTGTCTCAGAATTCTATGGAAAGAGGCCCAGGCTTCAGACCCTATGAAATATTTGTGTACACACAGAACAGACTTTACAGTCACTACATTAATCTCTCCAAACTGGGAGGTCTCATATACCACCCACCATCCCTCTATCACACCATTTAAGGAAGAAAATAAAAGATGATGTGCATTTTATGTGTTGCCATGGTGCAACACCAAGACAACAAGGTCAGGAGGGAGGTATCTATGAGAAAAAATATAGTCAATACCATCTAGTTTCAGAAAAATTGAGTGAGTTAGCCTTCAGTTCACATTCATGTATGATATGGTTTTGCTGTGTCTCCACCCAAATCTTATCTTGAGTTGCAGCTTCCACAATTCCCACATTGTGGGAGGGACCCAGTGTGAGGTAACTGAATCACAGGGCCAGGTCTTTTCCATGCTGTTCTCATGATAATGAATAAGTCTCATGAGATTTGATGGTTTTATAAAGGGGAGCTCCCCTGCACAACCTCTCTCTTGCCACCATCCATGTAAGATGTGCCTTTGTTCCTCGTTTGCCTTCTGCCATAATCGTGAGACTTCTTCAGCCATGTTGAACTATAAGTCCATTAAACTTCTCTCCTTTATAAGTTACCCAGCCTCTGGTATGTCTTTATTAGCAGCATGAGAACAGACTAATACAATGCACAATCCATGCAACCTCGTGTCAGAAGAGCTACTCCTATCAGTTGTTCTGCTGTTCTCCCTGACTTCCCAACTTGATGAAAACCTTTAAAGTGCTCCAGGATTAACCCTCTGTAGTTTCAACCCTTTGATTTATTGAATAAATTCATGTAACTTGCAAATAATGCAACATCTATGTCCAGAGTCAAGCTGTGTAGTTTGATCATTCTTTCTCCCCATGACTATAAAATGTTTTAATATATTGTGTCAACTCTAATCACAGATATTCAAAATATAAACAGAGCTGGAAAGGATCCTAGCAATGATTTATTTATTTATTTATTTTTTATTGCATTTTAGGTTTTGGGGTACATGTGAAGAACATACAATATTGTTGCATAGGTACACACGTGGCAGTGTAATTTGTTGCCTTCCTCCCCTTCACCTATATCTGCCATTTCTCCCCA